>JAQIWS010000141.1:0-47170 GCA_034696085.1 Stigmatogaster subterranea | reverse complement strand
GGAAGAATCGACTATAATTATTGTCATTATTTCGTTCGTTTGGAAGAAGGAGATCCACCTTTGCATTACTACAAAGCACCTTTAGATGGAAATGAAAAATTGAAACAGTGGTTGGATGAGAGGAGGTCGAGAGAAATAAGAACTTCGTTGTAAAATAACAGACCAAATAAACGTTTTATTAGTTTTTACAAATTAAAACGGGAAAAATATATTCAACAATAATAATTAAACTATTAACATCCCATAAATTGGGTTCAACGATTAACTGGACATTACTAACTAACATTACAATCGATTTCTCCATCTGCGGGCAACGTTTCTAAAGTGCTCGCGACGGCTCTAATTAAATAAGTCATGGTTCCGTAACATCCACTCGGCGCGCTATCGTAAAAATGAATGCAGATGCCAACAGTTCCTCCGCAAGATTCTTTACCGCCAGTCGGTGGAGTGCAACATAAAGTTGCATCGCCCTCAATTTTTTCCTGCAAAAAATATTTTTGAAGTTAACGTCCAGCGATTTTTATTAAAAATAAGTTTTACTTGATCTTGGAGGAAAATTTCATTAGCTTTGTGCACCAAGCTTTCCACTTGGATGATGCTTCCTAAGAACTGCACCGCGTCGTGTTCGACGACTAAATATAAAATCATGAGTGCCTCAACGACTAGTTGACGATATTCGGGTTGAGGGATCGAATTGAGAACTGTTTCCACTTGAAGAGCGAATTTTAATTCTCCCGCTGTCATCTGAAAAATATTTTAAGTTCAAATTCTTTTTACCAGAAATCATATAATAAATTCTTATTCTTTACCTCCTGAGTCAAACTTTGCGGCACCACTTTCCCCGCGATAGTTATTCCATGACACTTTAAAAACAAAAATTGTGTCGATAAGGCAAATCACATTTTTATTTTTCAAAAATTACCCGTTCGAGCAACAACCAGATTTTTGGGTAAAAGTTTTTAGGAACTCTATTTAAAGACCCATCCAGTCTGCGACGTCGAATCCATTGACCTTGTCGGTCAGCTTCAGCCGCGTCCTCCAAAAGCGCATCTTTGACCAGAATGCTACTGAAGCCTAAGTGACTTTTCTAAAAATATCAATTCCTTCGTATTAAACATCAATTTTTTAATCAAATTTAAGGCATAAACGGAATAACAAGCGACAAGACAAACAAGCAGCAATTTTTAGGTGTGATTGTGGATAAGCAAAGAAGCGGGTAAGGATCAGCGCAAAGCGTGGCGCGCAGTGTGTAAGGATAGAGGGAAATTTGCAAATCGGAATTGCACTAACTTACCCTAGCTCGAGAAGATTTATTGGTGATCACTGATAACGTGCCACTGCGAGCTTAGAAAAATTATTATAAAAAAACGTTAAAATTCTAGTGCGTAGTAAGCACATTTCACATTTGCCACATAAAAGACTCTAACTTTAATTCTGTTGACCCACAATATAACCTTAAAATTTTTTCTGGACGAAGACCATTTTAACACCAACAATACAATCATTTTTCCGAAAACCTTTCTATACTCCGAAGGCCTTGCTGGCTTTATAAATGATCCATCCAGATATGTTGTTTTCATTGCAATGCGGCGCAAACTCAATACTTATTAAGGTAAGAAATTTTAAAATCAAATCTCACTCAAAAATTGTGATTGAAAATGTACCAACTTAAAAAATACTGTATTAGTTAAATAAAAAAAATTAATTAAAGATGATTTATGTCTTACCACTGTGTACTCCAAATTCTTTTCCACTGATGATATGATGTAATAGATTTTTCATCTCAAATGGGCTCAAGTTGAGAAGATACTCTGAAGCTTCAGTTCCTGATATAATAATAATCTACGTGTTAATATTTTATTACACAGTGCAGTGTTTTTTTTTAGTCTTCTTACCATCTGAACACGTGACAATTGAAGCACAAGTTAAACGCACAAATATTAACACAACACAGCACAACATTTTCAATTAATACATTTCTCGCCATTAAAATGTGATTAGTAAAAACGATAAATCACATGAATACTCGCCTGGACATTTGATTATGCGCGCTAATTCGGAAGCCATCACTTGAATAATTAAGCCGACTCGTAAACGTAACATTTCAGAAAAAAGTTGAGGCTCCGTTCTGATGAACATTGCCAGGTACACAATTAGCTCCTACAATTTAATCAAAGATCATTAATCTCAAATTATTACTCCCGTGATATCGTAATTAACCTGAGTCAGCATGGCGGTGCTTTCATC
Source organism: Stigmatogaster subterranea (assembly GCA_034696085.1). Lineage (NCBI taxonomy): Eukaryota > Metazoa > Arthropoda > Chilopoda > Geophilomorpha > Himantariidae > Stigmatogaster > Stigmatogaster subterranea. The sequence goes on along the minus strand of JAQIWS010000141.1, from coordinate 44,923 downwards.
GTTGCCATAAACTTGATGAATCATGACACGTAATTCTGAAGATGGCAGTGGTCTGGTAATTGTTTTTTCGTTATACGGCGGCATTCCAACGGTCACTTGTTTCTGTCGCACTAGGAGATCGGTTACAGCCTGCCAAAACGAAATATAATGGCTATATATAGCAATTGCTTCGAGAATTTATTTTTTAGTCATTACTTTGGCCAGATCTTCTACACGTTTGCCTAACATTCCCGCAGTGTGGCGAACTAGCGCCCAAGATCGTTCGTGACACGCTTTCTCGTACAAAACTTTCATCAAATCTTTGACTTTAACTGGAGCGCCGTCTTCAGCATAAACTGACCATTCTAAACTTCTAAATAATCCAAAGGTTACATTTAATAATTCAGAAAAGTAAACAAAAATTATATTTCTTACTTGGTTACGGTTAAATAATGAAGGATATCTCCTTGCTCTTCAAGATTATCCGACTCCCGTAAAGTACTTATCACTTCATCGATGTCTACATTGTCAAATTGTGCGTCGGATTCAGATCTAGTGATAATAACATTCGTGTAAAAATTTGTTTTCCTTACACAAATTTAGTTTTTGTTTATTTGTACGTATTTTACCTAGTCGGAGCGAACGGCATAAAATCATCATCTGCTGATTCCACTGCAGCGTAATCGCTCATGTGAGACGGTGATGGAGTTCGAGTTCGTCCCTCACTTTCAGGTGGAGATGAATGAAAAGGAGCTTGCGTCATTCCAGTCAACAACCCACGGGAAACCGTAACGCCTAACTGAGACAATTTTCGTTGTCTATCTGGGGGTGTATCCAACAACGGTGGAAGAGACGGAGCTATTGACACTCGCGATGGCGCCTCTTTAGATAAATTCAAATAAAAAACTATGGAGTAAAATTTAATATAACAGTAATTTACATACCTTCTTCTACTCGAAACGAACGGCTTTTTCGGATTGAACCAGCTACGGATGAACGTCTCGATAATTTGGATTTACGTCGTGCTACTTGAGATGGACCGTACAGCGTCGAAAAGCGACGCGTGAGTGTGGCGTTTTTATGAAATTCTTTTTCGAGATATTTGTGGATGTGTGGATTCAAACCTGGATAAGTATAATTTTATTATAATCCCACTGTGTGAGAGAACTAATTTTTTTTTTTTACTATCAGGATAGCCCTCTTCGTGACTATTCAGGAAGTCTAAACTGGTTAAGCAGGAGGTACTCAAAAAATTTTCCAATTTGCCAAGATTTACTCTAAGAAAGGAAACATTTAATATTAAGTTAAAATATTGACTTTAATTATATTTGTTCGAAATAATTTAATTACCTCGTTCCGTTAATGTAACCGCTTTTTAATTTCTTCATCGTAGACAACATCGATCCAGGGATTCGTCCTTCGTCTACAAATCAATAATAAATTAAAAACGGAACAAAAACTACGGAAATCTTAATTAACAGCATCTATTCACAGGAATACTTCATCAAGCCCAACTTAAATTAATTGAAAATTGAAAATGTGCTCCTTCGGACATATACGAGTAAGAAAAAGAAAAATTACAAAAAATAACCAGTACAAAAACAAATCGAGACAAATGACGTAATTATTACAACTTTAAAATAAATTTTCCTTCGTGTTACTCTTTTTTAAATTCGTTTTCTAAATTAGTCCACCTACCTAACAGCAGGTGAGTGCAGAATAAGATTACTGTTGGCCGGCCCTGACTGCGCCAATGTTTTCTCACAAATGTTAAATCCGACATAAAAACATGCGAAAATAAATCAACATCCTGGACAGTATAACAGTCTGCTACGTCTAAATTCTGCAGGGAAAGGAACATAATCAAGCACACAAAAAAGGGTCGCTAAACTAGTTTTCATTTAACTTTTTTGCAATCATATATTACTAACTAGCAAATTATTTACAGACATATTGACACACACACAGAGCAGATATCGAAATATGAATAAAATTCATACTTCTTTCTCGTTTAATTAGTTTACTTAATGAAATTTAGAATATTCTGAGGTTTTCAAAAGTATTCCTGTAATATTGTTAATGTATTTGTTCGATTTTAGAATTTTTTCCAACCTAGAACAGCAGGAGTGACCGGAATGACAACAGTCGGACGCCCCATCATATGCCAATTACTTTTAAGAAAAGCTATCTCAGTCTTGAAAGTGTCGATTAACAAGTCAATATCTGAAGCTATGTAGAAGCGTTGTGTATCTGCAAACTGCACATTCACAATTTTATTGCGTATTTCCAATTTGTTAAATAAATTATTTGATATTGCTTACGGCGCTTAAAATTATAATTTAAAAAGCTCAAAAAAATGTTCGTGCAAAGTATTAATCGACTTAGTTTAAATTTTTACGTAATTATCTTTTACCTGAGGCGTAAATGCGAATATACGATCCTGAAGAGCGTAGAGCTTGCTCGTGCTCAGGATTCCAACGTCCTTTGATTTTCTGCCAGTCAAATTCAGCTTTTTGTTCTTGCCTGTAATAACGTGACAATTATATAAACTTGATTGTCTATAAAACATCGAAATAGTATATATACCTAAAAATGTGTAGATGCTACTTAACACACGAGCTGGTTGAACTTCAACGGTCCCAACTTCACTGATGGTCTGAACCGTAATATCGTACGCGCGGATTAAATCACGGATCTGATCATCTTGTGCCAGAATAACGACTTGAACCACCACGTCAGGTTTAACGTCAGAACCAAGACGTCGATTAAGTGGATCTAGTTCACCGGGCGCTATAAATTTCTATTCAATACATTTTAACGAAAATTACATTACGGAAGAAAATAAAATTTTAAAATTAAAATCGCGAAAATTTACCTCTTGAAGTAATTTTCCCAATATGTACAAACTTTGAGCCCACATGTAAGGGCATTTGCCTAATGCTACGCGATCTTGGGTGTGAGGATATTTGTATTCATCATCTACTTTATCAGCTGGTACAGAATACAATTCAGGAACTAAATACATTCCATCGTCAGTTTTTATTAAAATTTCTTCCAATGCTTCACGGTATTGGAACAACTTGAACAAAGAAGTAACATTTTTACCCTTAATTAAATAAAATGTTGTTATTGCAATAATTTACCAAGTCATCATCCTTCTGAAAACACGCGTCGATAATCATATAGCAAAAAAACAACGGCCATTCGCATTCTATATTATCAAATACTCGAAGTTCCCACGGTTCGTAATACAGTCGATTTGCATCCTGTAATTAAAAAATTATCACGATAATTAAACACGTTTCAATTTGCTTTTACTGAATTGTTTCACCTCTTTTGCCGTCCTATATCCATCTCTTAGAAATCGTTTACATCCATACCGACCTTGAAGTTTTTCAACGATTGCGCTCCGCGTTGTCTTTATGAGATCTATGTCGGTTACTGCAAAAGCGGGAAAACTAATGACGGACAATAGTGCGGCGTCTAATTCCTAAACCGAAATCAATAAAAGAAATAAGAATTGAAATAAATAATCATCAGTTACGTTAATTACTTTTGAATTTGATTCTCTCGGCAACATTGATTGAAGAACAGCTTGACATTTGTGAGCTTCGTCAGCAAGAACGTGAATAACTGAAGCAGGGCCTCCTCTTGCACCAAATAAATCTAACTCGTTCATCGCTTCCAAAGCTGCCTAAACAGAATAAAATACATATTTTAATTTTTAAGAAAAATTTCAATCAAAATTTGATTCATTTACTTTAGCCATCCCAATTGAACTGGCATTCAATTCAGGTAAACCATGATTAGTTTTATCTCCTCTCTCCCAAATACCATAATCCTAACAGAAATATAAAACCTCGAAATTAGAGCAAATTCAATATTTTTCATTTAACTAAACTTACAGGAGTACAGTATGCTGATTCGATATAAAAGACAAGATTTTGAATAAAAGCGACTTCATCTAAATTAAAAATTATCTGCAAACCTAAACCACAGGATAAACTTCAGAATCAGTTTTGAAAACATATTTTTGTCAATTTCATTTATTTTACCCGATGCAGTCATCTGCGCCATAATGAGCAAATACAACGAAGTGGCGTCAACTTGTAAATGACCCCATTCGTCATCTCGAACCACAACTTGACAGTTCGCTGTGTTATATTTTGCATGTAGCGAATCTGATGGTGAAAGAGTTTCTTTGAAGGTTTCCACTTTTTCTTTCTGCAACATCATGCACATAAGCAATCCCCGCATCAACTTGACGCAGCTCTAAAAAGTTAAAACCAAAATAAATTTAAAACTCAACTCGTACGAAGAATTCGACTAAATACTTTACTTGTTCAAGTTCATAAGCTTTAGCTCTTTCGTCATCCAAATCTGCATTTTTCTTATAAGCCATGGACAATCCCCATACTGACAAAATAGAATACACATTATCTCGTACCCAGGAGTGCGACGTATCTGGTGTTGCTGGAAGTAGCCCAGTAACAGGGTTCTAAATAAACACATAGTATACAAGTTACAACGTGGTTTCGTAAGTTACATAATTTGAAACTCACTTGATATTGCAGTATAGTTTTCTCAAGAACTTCATTGTAATAGTCCAAAAGAGCACCCGAGTTCTTTCGGGTTCTCATCTTCAACGAATTCAATTATGTCCAAAAATAGCTTCACTCTAGGAGTATTATAATCGCAGCTACTGTTTTCCTCGTCGTTTATTCAAGTCCTGCGTTAAAATGATAACATTTGCGTAACATGATTTGTGACGTAGGGTGGCGCCTTGTGTTGAATCTTAAAACTATCAAAATCACAAGTGACGTCACATTTCTGAAGCAGCCATCTTAAACTTCGGAGAGTTCGTATTTGGTGAGAAATTTTGCAGAGTAAATTTTACTGCATTGTAGAAATGTGTACAAAAAATGGTTTTTATCGTTTTAGCAAGCCGTAACCATGGGTCTCCATTTCGGGAATTTAATTAGGATGCGTGGGATTATAACATTTAAGATCTCACCGCACGAACAAAATGCATTAGCTGGGATTTTTTCGCACGGATTCCCGAATATGATTCGACGATTTCGTTCACAAATTTTTTACATCGGTCCACGTAAGAAAATTAAACACAAAAAAATATTAAATTTTGATTTAAAGTCATATTCTAATTTTACTTTATTTTTAGCAACCGTTGCTGCTTATTTATTGTTCGACTGGGCCGAAAAAGATCACGCTCGTCGTCAACGCAAGGACCCAAAGAAATATGAAAATGACAAATAAATGAGAGCTGAAAGTTTTGTGAATAGTTTAACTAATGTAGAAAAGTTGTAGTTACTAAAAATAAATTGAACTGTACAAATATTTCGATTTTTAATTTTATTTTTATTAGTGCAACGTCGAACTCAATAAATAAATAAAATTGTTCTGGTTATAAGAAAACTGGTGGTTGAGCGTTATTGCCCACGTTGAACGGTAAATCGAGAAAAACTGATTTTCCTTTTTGCCCTTTTTGTACAAGTTGAAGGCGAATGGTCGAAGTAGTTTCGGCACTCTCTCCGGATTTGGTCCTTAATTTATCAGTTTTTGGATTGTCCACTGTGACGTGTACTGTGCTACCCTTTTCTATAAGCCTGCTCTCATGAGCAAGCGCTAGCTGATTAATTACCCTCCTTTCCACCTTAAAAGTAAAAAAAAAAATTTGTTTAAATGAAGAAATAGCCTAAAAATTAAATATTTACCTCGTGTTTAATAGATCTAGCTCCGTAATGAATATTATATCCATCAGCTAACGCGTCTAGAACCTGCCTATCCCACGATATGTTCATCCCGTGTTTCTCTTGAGCCTAAAATTTAAATTTGAGTTAATGCATAAATTATTTTAGTAAGTAGAAAATTGAGCTTACCCGTTTAGCCCAAAATTCCATTTCTCTTTTAACAAGTTTCAATAATTCAGGACGAGAAAATGGCAAAAAATAAACTATTTCATTAATTCGGCCTAAAAATTCATCTCGACGAAAATGTCTCTGAAAATATTAACAATAAATATAGCGCAAATTTTAAAAACTAAACCAAATCAACTAAATCGCTAAAATCTTACTTTTAAAATTGGTTGAACTACTTTCTCTTTAAACTTTTTCGATATTGTTACACATTCTACCAAATCAACATCATCTAGCAAATAAAAGAAAATTTTTGTCTATTGCAATCAGCAAAATTATTCCGTTATTTGAAATATTTTACTAATTTTGCCAGCCATCCTTTGGTTTCCGATATCCTCCGCTTCTTTTCGTAACTGAAGAGCATGTTGAGCAATCTCATCGCTCGCAAGATTTGAGGTCATTATAAAAATCGCATCTTTACATGCAATAGTTTTTCCTTGTCCATCCGTTAACCTTCCCTAAACACAAAATCAATGAATTACTACTCAATTCAAAAACATCTCTAATGATAACGCAATACTTCGTCAAACAATTGTAGCAACACTGTTAAGACATCGGGATGAGCTTTATCAACCTCATCAAACAACACAACAGCGCACGAACATTCCTTAAGCCGTTTAGTTAATTGCCCCCCCTGTTCATGGCCAACGTATCCAGGTGGTGCTCCGATTAATTTTGCAACTTCATGTTTCTCTTGAAATTCCGACATATCCAATCGAATAAATCCCTGTAAATTTCTTAAGTTTAATTTACTTCATATTAAAATATTGAATTCTAATAGTTACACTCCTCGTACAGGTTTTTTATCCTTGTGAATATAACGAGCCACTTGTTTTGCTAATTCCGTTTTACCTAAATGCAAAAATAAAAATTCATTATAACATAACGTGCGATAAATTATACCTCACAATCACAAACCAATTCCAGAAGATCCCAAAAATAAAAATACTAACGGATGTTCTTCATCGTACCATCCATTCTCCTTTCTTCTGATAGCTGCGTATAAAAAGGAAATTAAAGCAAAAAGAATTAAAACTCATGTCTACCAATTACGAAATAAAAATTACCAGCCGCAACTGTTGTAATAGCACCCTCTTGACCTACGATGTGTTCTTTGATCCGCTGTTCCAAAGGAAATCTCCTCCTTTCTTCAGCTTCACGTTCCTTTCGTCTTTCTTCGAACTAAAAATAAAAACGTCGTGTTTGTGACAACCACAATTTTAAGTACCGTTATTTAAATTTATAAATATTTACCTGCGACTGAAACTCTTGCATTAGTTGTTTAATCTTAGGATCGCGTACGTAATCGAGTGGAGTGTGACCACTGTCATTTTCTTTATTTGGATTGGCACCTCCGTCTAAAAGAGTTTTCACCGTCTCCAAATCATCGGACAACGCTGCATAATGCAACGCTGTGCAACCGCGGAATGTTGCTCGGTTATTCAGTCGATCACAAAATTCTTCCTCTCGAACCAGTAACACTGCGGTAACAGAATTAAAAATTGAATTTTTGCAATTCCATATTTAAAACAGATTATTTACCTTCCAATGAAAACATTTGTTTATCGATGGCCGTCTGGAATATGTTGGTAAATTCATCTGCGATCGTGGGATCAGCACCGGCTTTTAGCAGAGCATGTACGACTCTATTGTCACGATTAAAATTAAATTTTAAAATGCTCATAACCAAATTTATTTTATTATCCGATAAACTCACTTATGATGGCCATTCACAGCAGCCACATGGAGAGCAGTCCAGCCTAATCTATGTTTTCTGTTTACATTTATGCCCTGCTTGATTAACTTCTCAATTTCTTGTAGATCACCATACTTGGCAGCTTTAAACAGCTGGTCACTCGAACGATCAACTCCTGAAAATAAAAGATTTTTGTTTTAGAGCGAGTAATCAAAATTGTAGCACCAATACCACAATTTTTGAAAAATTTTAAGCTTATATCAGATGAGATAATCACAATATTGAATGTCAAGGATAGTAATACCGAGTGATCAAACTGACACTTGTTTCGGAGTGAATTATTTTATAATAGCGAGCCAGTTGCGATGAAAAGCAAATTTTTACACCGCACATACAGAAATTTTAATTTTACCTAAGTCTGTATTCTTCAGGCATAGTGAGTAGGTAACAGCTCCCGAAGCCGAAGACAATCCAATCGCTAAGGCTTTAGCCTTATTCGAACTATACGCCAGTCGAACCATATTTGAAACCGTGGTTTTGTTGCTCCATACCCGAATTCTAAAGTTTCCTTGCGGCATTTTACATTTAGAGTTAACACGTCTCGCAATTGGCAAAGTTTTTCCCACATTTTGTACTCGTTGACACTGATTGTGAGTCAATAACAAACTCCGACCAATTTTCAGCCCTCCAGTAGCCGCCATTATTGGCAGTGGATGCTGGCTCGGCAACCGGCTGCATACTATTTTTAAGTACACGGCACCGGGTACATACTGTATTTAAGTGCACGGCACCGGGTGAATACCGATTTTATGTGCACGGCTGCCGGATATATAACAATCGTATGCACACGGCTGACTCTATACGGCTGACAGCTAATGTTAGGTTTGATAGATTGTGCGGTGCAACATGTGTACATTTAACTAACCTAACTAATCTAATAACTTAACTTTTAATCAAACGTAACCATAACCTTGAAAGGATGGAAGGTTTTAGCCGCGCATGCGCAGTGTCGTAAAACCTGCCGAATGAATAGCCACTCCCGCCATTATTCTTGCACCAGTTGATCAATTCACCGCTAGGGTTTATTTCCACTTTACCTGTTACAAAATAAGCTTATTTAACGGATAAAATAACCAAAATAACTTATTATAAACAACAAAAATAAATACTAATTTGCGAGGTTTACGAATTTCTTCCAAAAAACATTCAATGACATCATTCATGTTGCTCCGTAGATTTCATTGCGTAATCGCGTTTACTTTATCGCTGCGACTTTCCCCTACGTAGATTACACCTATAAATTTTACCTGATGTGAAATGATAATTATTATCAGTAACAAGAAAGTGGCAGTCGGAGAATTCCCACCGTAACCAAATATCCGATGGGCTTGGCAACTTCGATCATGTCCTCTGAAACCGAAGCTACGAGCGAAATAAGCGAAACCAATGGATTTGTTTTGGGAGGTTACCACCTTAGTCCTGAAGTAGTAACCACAGTTTTATCGCACGTTCCTTCAAAGGACGTATTAAAAAACTGCGTACTAGTATGCAAAAACTGGAGAGCTCTAATCGACGATCAGACGGTGTGGAAATTGAAATGCGATCGTGGTGCAATTCCAGTTCCAAGGGTTTGTTTACTCGAAAATATTCCTCCTCACTACTATCGTCGTTTGGCATTGAAAAATCCTTACGGCCGAAATTTAATCAAAAATCCATGCGGTGCCGGTAAATTAGTGGTGAAAGTAGGAATATATTTGTGATAAAGTGAAATTTTGTGATTTTTGTTGTAGAGGGAATGCGGTATTGGCATTATACCGAGGGCGGTGACGGTTGGGTTATCGAAAAACCTCCGAAAGGTGCGGACGAGTTGAGCACAATCGAGGAATTAGCAGGTAAAATATAGAATTTAAGAAGAAAAAAGAAACTATTTGTAAATTGAAACTAATTTTAGAATTTCCCAAAAATTCGAACTCAGTTTGAATTAAATTTTGGTTTCGCTGAAGCAATTTATTTTAACCATTTAAAACATGTTTGCCCTAATGAAAATTTTATCTCTATTTTCTATTTTTATGTTATTCTAATCAGGTATGGAACATTGCTTCGCAACATCCTATTTTCCGTGCGCGAAGCAGCAAGTTTTGGATTTAAACCGAGAAGGCTGTGATGAGTTTCTACTCGATGAGTTACAACCGCAGATTTTAATACGAGATTGGTAAATAGAAAAATTTCTTCAATTAACAAAATAAATTATTATATCTACTGTATTTTTATAGGTATGCAGCGAGGTTTGATTGCGCGTGCCGGTACACGCTTACGGTAACATTAATGGATGGTCGACATCAAACGCTTACTGAATTTACGACGGAGCCAATTGACGAGGTTCAGTGGGCAGGACGAGCGTGGCATAAGGTTTTAAGTTTAATTTAAAGATTCTGATTAATTTTGGTTATATTAAATATTTTTGTTTTTGTTTTAACAGGTGGAACATATTTTTAAAGAGTATGGAAAAGGATTACGTTATATTAAATTCCGTCAGATTGGGCAGGACCTTCAATTTTGGGCGGGAAATTACGGCAGTAAAATGACTGGCTCAACTGTGCGGCTTCTTCTGCCTTGAATAGATAGTAATACTCTATTTAATTGTAAATTAAATTAATGTTGATATTGATATTTAAAATAAAATTATCATGCTGTTCTTAATTTAAATTTGATTTTTTGTACCCACTATTTATTTATATCTCGCTTTATCTAAATCAATACAACATAATATATTTAGATAATAATTGAAACAAAAATTTCAGCTTAAACGGTGTACAAAATTATTATCTCATTTTTACAATTTTCAAGTGCAAAATTTGTAAATTATTTATTTTTAAAAAATACAAAATAGACTTTAAAAAACTAAAAACTAAATCTTACTTTGATTGGTATACCATTATGCATTGTAGTAATTAAGTCAAAAGACTTAAGGTTTAAGGAATTGGGACGGTTACTGTCTCACGAATTTCTCCTTCAGTATCGTAATGATATCGAGTTTCGTTGAAAGTCCAAAGAAATTTTGCTGGTGGAGCATCACAGACATCAAATTTAAGCAAAGCTTCGATCATCAGAAGGCAAATTCTGACAATATCTTCAGGCAAGTTTTTCATCTTCTTCTTCTTCTTTGCAGGAACTGAAACCGAATTTATATTTTGGTTCGTTTTAGATTTTTTTTCAGTGCACAAAATTGGTTCTTTTAAAACCGAAATCAAAAGTCGTCTTAATCTCATATTTCGTCGTTTAGCGTCGGCTAAATTTTCCTGAGTAATGAAGGGTTCAAAAAGTTTGTTTATAGCTTTGAGGGAATATTTTATGTCATTGGAATTGTTATGCCTGTGTTTGCGTTTCTGTGAATCGGGAGATTTCTTACGTCGGGATAGATTAGGTGCCATTTTAACTGAAGATTTAATCATTATTAATTCACCATCCACCACAACTCCTTCAATAAAAAATTTACCTTCATTCGGAGGAGAAACTTGACAATTTTCGCAATGTGGCCAATTTATCAATTTTATCACTGACAATTTTTGTAACTGGGAAAAAATACTTCGGTGCGATATTCCACTTAATTTCGACTGCCAATTTGCAGCCACACTGTGAGGGATAATTCCATTCACGGTGAAACCGATATTTGATAAATTCATTCGAAGAAATTCAGCTGCCGTTTGATTTCCGCGGCTCGCTGCGGAAAGCGCTTCCCATAAAAAATCCACTGAACAATTTGATATTTTTTGCGGTTCTGAAAAGTTATTAGAGACGAAATTAGAAAAAAATTATATTGCATAACTATACGTTTCGATTTCTAGTCTGACGGAGTGCTTACGCTTTTTTCGTGGTTTCCCTTCAATTAAAGAGTGACGATCGATGAGTATTAACAGGAAGAGTAGGAAAATAAATACGCGGATCACGAGGCTCGCCATAATAAATCAAAACGAAAGTAATTAAGCAGGATATTTTCTTTAACCAATCAGCGTGATTTTAATCCGTCATTTGTACTTTAGCTTCACTCTTCTTAGAAAAATAAAAATAATTGACCAGTCTGCACTGACATCTTACGTCAAAATGGAAAACTTCTACTCGTGAAAATTATTCACGTTATACTGTAACGCGAACTCCAATGAGAAAATTACAGTGATAAAATAAAAATTGTTTATTTACTAAAACGAAACAAATTTTATTTTTATTTACAATTTTAAATTTTCCTCACTTTAAAAATAAAATAGCCAACACAGTATCAGCATAACAAGCTAAAAATAAATATTCCTGTTACTCTCTTCAGTATTGTATTCAAATTTTTCTCTTTTTAATGTTTAGTTTAGAAACAAAAAAAATAACTCAAAAATTCACTTTTTAGATTACGAAAGTTTTAAAATTTTAATCTAACCCCACTAACCCAACAATCAACAACTTTTACAATACGATATTTTAAGTTATCGATGAATTAACTTATATTATCTAATACAAATATCATTTAAATTACGTCGCCACGACGCCTTGCCACCGGATTTTCAGTCTCCAATTTCACCCAAACAAAAAATAAAAAGACAAAATTATCCGATACCCTGTGATAAGATCCTCCAGACAAAAAAAAAACTACTGCATTCCTAAAACTAAAATATTTTACGATACTAAAATATTCTATTTCACACTCATCTTTCCTACATTCAACCATAACAAAATACTTTCACTTAAAACCATTCACCGAAACAATTCGCAATAAAATTTTAAATTACAAGAACAACTTCATCGAGCCAACAAACTTCTATTAACCACTTCAACTCAACCAAACCACACATTATTTTCTTTATCTGATAACACGCGTCATATTCGTACGAAATGAACTTTAATCTAATGATTCGCTTCGGATAAAGCCGACAAAAAATTTCATTCTGGCTCTGCGCACCAATCACTGCCCCGCGAAGCGGGGATTCCAGAGGAAATAATTATTATTCATCTGTAAGAAGCGTTCTTGCATGATTGCGTTTATCACGAATTATTATTCTCATCTACATACACCACAAACGAACGTGTGTTCGAGTTTGAGTCCACACAGGTGAGTCACGTCGTCGTGGTCCCGTCCATTTAATTTTTTCGCTTATTTTTAAGGGGAGGATACATCGTGCAGGAATTACGTTTAAGTCAAGGTGCGTCTACCTGTTAGACGGAAGTTTATTAGCTAGAGTCGTACACAAGAATGAGGTCATTCCAGAATAAGCCAAGCCCACGAGTGACGAGGGTAAATTCGACTTCCTAAGCTTATGGCGGCGAGTGGAGACTGTTTTGATGGTCTAATCCGTACGACACACCTGTTGATCGTCGTTTCGCCCGACCGCCGATGATGGCAAAGTGGCTTCAACGCGTGTCGTTCTTCATCGTGGTGTCTTTAGTTTTAAATGTCATCGCAGGTAGGCTACGCGTTATTGTATTTTGTGGAAAAATTAGGCTAAGTTGGTGGTTCGGGAGATTAGTTAGTGGTTGAGAGTGTAGAGTTGATTTTTCGATTAGAAGTTATAAAATGAGTGATTTTTTCGATTAGTTATTCAAGAGGTGTTGGATATCGTGTATTGCGTCATTGATATTACAGCTGAATAAAAAGATATCGTCAAGGTCATCAATGTGGAGTTTTAGTAGAGGGAAAAAAGTTACGTAGTGTGACAAAACGCTACTTGTTTGTTTAAGTGGTGATTAAAAGTTAATTAGTGAGAGCGAAAACTGATGCAATGATTGTGAGAAGGAAGTGAAATTTAGCTAAAATAACGGTTGGAAATTAAGTTGGGAGTAATATAACTCCTAAAGTACAGTATACAGTATTTTAAAAAATTAAAACACATTTAAGTGATTCGAGAAATGGTTCGTGTCGAATTACATTAATTATCTAATTTAAGTTTTACGGTAAATTAACCTCTTAGAAAGCTGTTATTATAATACTAGAGAAGAAGCAAAAAAAAAAAATCTTGAAAAACGGAAATAATTTATTCTGTGGTCAAATTTTATTTTTCCGAAAAAAAATTCAAGGTTCACGTATGATATCAATATTTTCCTAGAATTAATTTTTTGGTGGAGACAGGTGACAATAACTCGGAGTAACGACCTCCAACCTCTTTCGAAACCGGATGCGGTAAAATGACCTCTATAAAATAAATCGAGTATAATAACTGGGTAATGATGTGTGTCTTACGAATTTGCGGGATTAGTCAGAAAAAGGGATTAATGTAAATTTTTAAGAAACGATGAAAATAATAAATTTTCCTTAATTTGGTAATGAATTGTAAATTAATATCGCGACAAAACACTTTCCGATGTTTGGAAATTGAAAGGAAAAGGAAATCCCGTGTGTTTATTTAATCAATCCTCCAAACTTCATTACAAGGAAAATTTCTTACATCACCGATCTTAAAATACAAGATTAAGTAATTAATTTTTTTTAACCTTATAGCTCTAGATGCTCCTCCTAAACTCGACCCCGATACGAGTTCCATGAACATCGAAACTGGCTCGACTCTCGAAGTCTTGTGTAGTGGCCCTTACGATTTATTATGGAAATCATCGAGTTTAGCATCAGTGAGATTATCTAAAAATATAAATATAATAAAATTATGCACTTAATGTCAGATAATTGATAGTAAAAATTAAATTAGGATGTGGAGGAGAGGATGGATCAAGTTTCTACAAAAGATGAAAATACTAACACTTATGAAAATAAATTAACCGTGACCGACGTGAATTATGCAGACACTGGATATTTTTCGTGTTCTTACAAAGGAGCTCCCGAAGGGTCATTGGGAAATACGAGTTCCATTTACGTTTTTGTCAATGGTAATTACGTGGAATTTGAGTCACGGGATGAAAACTTAATTTGAATTGTCTTATTGCAGATGATGAACATTTATTGACACCATTGGGTCTAAATTTAATAATAATTTCACCAAATAAGAAAAATATTATTCCATGTAGACCAACCAATCCTGATGTTAAAATGACGTTATACAGAGGGGGTGAAGTAAGTTAAATTAAGTAACTAAAGAAACAAAAATTAATTCGCACGAAATAATTAAAACCGCAACACACACAAAATATTCCTATTTTATTTTATTTATACTTTGACCCCGGAACTTTTAAGTTTCGCGGTACAGTTTACGATTTCTAATAAATGCTAATCATGATTTTTTTTTTTTTTTTTTTTAGTTGGTTTCCATGAATTCCGGAGACATTATATTTGATAATCATATCGGTTACACAATTTTATTCGTAAACATTTTTTATAGTGGCCCTGTTAGATGCATAGCAGAATTAAATGGAAAAAGTGATTTCGCGGAACCGGTTTTATTATGGAATGGTAAAAGAGAAAATCTAGAGTACTGTAAAATTATTTAAAATAAATTAAACGTTTACTAAATTGAATTTTAGGTGAAAGTGGAAGTCTACCACCTCCGAGTATCGATGTAAATGGCTACACTCACATTATGGTTAGGAAAAGATTTGTCTTCACCTGTCTAATTAACGTTCAAGACAACACGACGTTGTACGTTCTTGACTGGGATTATCCGAATAAGATGGTATTTTTATTCTACCTTATTTTTAAATTATTAAATTATTATTGCAATTCCTTCACAAATCTTTTTTTGTGTTTGGTTTTAAGAGTAGTAAACGAGTGACGATTGGAGAAACGAGAAAAACGGTTCGAATGAGTAAAAATGCAGTTTCTGGTTCGACTATTTTCTACGAAACCGTCAGAAATATTACGGTAGAAGACGTGGAAGAGAAAGACGAAGGTGTTTATACCTGCACAGTTCGTAACCGAGAAGGAAAAACCGACCACGCGCAAACGTACGTCACGGTTCATGGGAAAAATCATACCTTTCTGCATCTTCAAGCTGATTTCCACGGCGAAGTTCTGAAATTGAAAGCTGGTGAAGGTGCGCGTTATGTTGTTCAAATCGACGCGCAACCTGGACCAGCATTTCTCACCTGGAGGAAAAACAATGAAAAATTATACTGTCCGAAGAAAAGACCTCCTCGATGTGAAATAGAAAGTGGAAATGAAAAACAAAGTGCTATTAAACTTTTTGAAGTAAGTCGGAATGACACTGCTAACTATACCTTAACTGTAAAAATGGGTGACTTAGAGCAATCGGTGACGTTGGAATTGTGGGTAGTTGGTAAGTTTACTAAAATACGAAAAAATTATAATTTTAATAAATTTAAATTTAAATTTTATTCTCAGACTCGCCGAGTGTTGCGATAAAAAACACGTTCGGATATCATCTTGAAAAGAAACGTGACGAAATAATTTGCATCGTCTACGCGTTACCAAAAGCTGAAATTTTCTGGAATTGGAGTCCCTGTTCAACAGACGGTTGTAACAATGTTAGACACCGATTATCTTCATCACTCTTCGATAAACCAAATCGAGAGAGTGTGAGTGAAATCGATATGGGGCATTATATCAGGAGTACGTTAAGTCTCACTGCTTTGAAAACTGGTTACTACACCTGCGAAGCTGAAAACGAACTCGGTCGATCAAGTGACGATTATCTATTTATCGTAACGGGTAAAATTTAGAATAATAATAACTTATTGTAGATTTAATTGATTTTATTTATATTATATATTTTATAGACATGATCGTCGATTCTTTTCCAAGTGGATTTGGCATTTTGCCATTTAATCGATATCCTTTGGAAAAAGAGCGGGTTGTAATGGAATGTGGTGCTAGCAAATTTAATTTCACCTCAAGATTATCGTGGAAATTTGATTCGACTGATGGCAGGTGGAAGAACCACACTTTGACAAACGAAACAGGTAATCGCAATCATCAATCACTAAATATCAAATCACTAAATATCAAATCATTGCAGGTTTAACTATTACCAGAACTGAAACCAATTTTACTTACGGAATAATCGCAACTTTCGATTCGGTTCAATTAAAAAATAGTGGGTGGTACAGATGCGAGGGGATAACCGAATTGCATTCTGTTGTTAAGCACGCTCACCGTCGAATGGCAGTGTTAGGTACATGAACTTAAATTTTATCTTAAATTCATTATTTATGTTGTCTGTATTTACCTTATTTATTGTAATTTAGCCGTTGAAGCTCCCGCGGTGATAAATACGAACATGGATGGCTCGGTGTATTTGATAGAACGCGAAAGAAGTTTTCAGTTTGTTTGTAATGCGTCGGGTTCCCCGACTCCTAGCGTCACCTGGATGAAAGATAATCAAACTTTAAATCAATTCGCTCAAACTCAGTTTAATTTTATCGATAATGTGATTTTGGAAATTCCTCGAGTCGTCGTCGAAGACACGGGAATGTTTTTCTGCGTCGTTTCCAATAGAGAAGGATCATTTACTTTGAATGCAACGTTAAACGTTGAAGGTTTGTACAAAAATTTATTCGTAATCAGTTTTTAATAGAATACTTTAAAAATTTAATTTTTTAACAACAGCTGTTGTTGCTTCGAGTGGAATGTCACCTCAAGTTAGAGGAGTCGTTATTGCAATTGTAGTAATAATTTTACTGATCATCGCAATTCTTTCTGCAATATTAGCTAGAAAATGCTACATTGATCGGGTTAGTGTTGATTACTGTAATTAAAATTGATTTCTCTAAAAAATCTAAATATTTTCAATTTTTGCAGAAAGAGCGTGAGGAAATTTATCAACTGGAAAAAGAGCTTTTTGAAAGAGGTGCCATCGAACGGTACAATCCCGAAATACCGTTGGATGAACAAATTGACATTTTACCTTACGACAAGCGATGGGAATTTCCTCAAGAAAAACTAAAACTAGGTACGCAAATATTTTCTAAAATAATTTTTAACATCAAATCAATTTTCTTACAATTTATTGCCTTTCAGGACGAACTCTTGGGCAGGGAGAATTCGGTAGAGTCGTTAAAGCAGAAGCCTACGGACTTTTACCTGAAGAAAACTGCACAATAGTTGCTGTTAAAATGTTAAGAGGTATAATGCGCTATAATTACCAATAACAAAAATATTGAAAATACTTACCAGTATAATTTTCCCACAGAACACGCCAACATCGACCAAAGAAAAGCTATCATGCAAGAACTCAAAATTATGATTCACTTAGGTCGTCATCTTAACATTCTTAATTTACTGGGCGCTTGTATCCTAAATCCACGAAGAGGTAAAAATTAATTTATTTTCTTCACAATAAAATAAAAATCATTAAATTTTTTTTAAAGGCGAATTACTTATTATAATGGAACACTGCGAATACGGATGTCTCAGAAACTACTTACTTCGAAACAGACTGAGTTTCATCAATCAGATCAACCCCGAAACCGGAGAAATTGATGCTAAGTTCATAAACGCAGCAACGAATCTCAGCGAACCACAATCTCCAACGTCTCCTACTTACAACGGACCTGTGTAAAATTCAATTTAATTCTTAGATGACAACTATTAAATTGACACACTTACGCAATTTGTTCCCACAGGCAAGATGATTATCTCGTACCACTAAGTCCGACTAGATCTTATACCGGGACTGGAGTAACATTTACGAACGACGGAGCTGACTCCTCTGGTGACGATTCGACGGGTTTTGGACGTCAAACTGCATCCGTCAAAGCGAAAACGCCGCTTACGTCTTGCGATTTAGTGAGCTACGCGTTTCAAACTGCAAGAGGAATGGAATATTTAGCGGGTCGAAAAGTAAAAATTTGAAA
This sequence comes from Stigmatogaster subterranea, assembly GCA_034696085.1. NCBI lineage: Eukaryota > Metazoa > Arthropoda > Chilopoda > Geophilomorpha > Himantariidae > Stigmatogaster > Stigmatogaster subterranea. The sequence goes on along the minus strand of JAQIWS010000141.1, from coordinate 26,581 downwards.
TCTGGAAATTTAATCGTGCTTCATTTTAAATACGGTACCATAATAAAATTAATTTTCTTCAGCTCGTTCATCGTGATCTGGCGTTACGTAATATTCTCCTAGCTAAAGATAATATAATCAAGATCTGCGATTTTGGATTAACTAAAGATTGTTACAATAAAGCGTATTATCGGAAAAAGGGAGACGTGAGTAAATATAGTAAAAAAAATTTTAAAAGCTAAATTTTTATTTTTCTAATGAAATCTTCAGACACCTTTACCGGTAAAATGGATGGCACTTGAATCTATTAGGGATCGAATTTTCTCAACAGAAAGTGACGTGTAAGAATTTTTACTTTAAAAAATAAATTCGAGTATAACTTTAAAAAAAAATTACATTGCAGTTGGTCATTTGGAATCATACTGTGGGAATTGTTTTCCCTTGGGGGTAATCCTTACCCAGGGTTAGACGTTGACGAAAATTTTTTTAAGAAACTTGCCACTGGTTATCGCATGGATAAGCCAGAATATGTAACCGATGAATTGTAAGATTAAAAATCTAGAGATTTTTTAGACATGTTAATTAGTACTCACAGTCAATTTAAATTTCATTTTTCAGCTATCGAATTATGCAAGATTGTTGGCACAAAGAACCGCAACAACGACCAACATTTACAGAACTAACTCAGTGGATCGGCGACCAATTACAATCGGGATTACGTGACGTAAGATAAATACACTTGAAAAATAATATATAAAATTATTTCCTAAAACCATAAATTTATTTTTCCAGCATTACATTCAGCTCAACACAGACTACTTAAGACTTTACACCCCACCGGAGGCTAATCCGGATTACGTCAACATGAACGCTGATCCTACTCCGGATTACATGAACCTTCCATCACGGTCGAGCGATATGTCGGTGTCCGAAGACGAGCCTATATCCTCTAAACCGGATTACCTCGATATGAGAGGTTCGAATACACCGAGTATGAAAAATTACCAAGTCGCGAGAGCTGCGAAAAACGAACTTAAACCAATGTTGTCGTCTATGAAAAACGACGCGCGGAGGAAAAGTGAACAAAACAGCGCGTCGTCGCCGTTAGCAGTGAAATATTCACCAGCGACGGACCGTTTAACGGTTCCGGACAATTCGGATTTTAAACCACCTTCTTACAGTACTGTAATGAATGACGAGTTTTCGGTGTGAAAAAAAGATTAAGAACTTATGAACTAATTCTTCAAATCAAAGATTAAGGATTTTACAGTACTTTAGAATTGCTCAAAAATACAATTCGCTTAAATCAACGATGAGAAAGTTTGTTCTCAGACACAAACATTTTTACATATTTTTTTATTTCGTAGTTGCATGTTAATAAAAGTGTGGTTGAGTGGCGTGATAGTGATGTAGAATATTTTGAAAGAGTGCGTGAGTGGGCATCGATTATAAAATCCACACATAACACGCGCGTGAATTTTTAGTGCATGAATAAACATCTTAAAATAAATATTATGTGTTAAAGGCAAACCGAGCCAAATCTACCGTATATACATAACTGTTAATACCGTGTTCAGTATTGCTATTAAAAAAATTATTTACCAAATTTAGAAGTAAATTTTTTTTAAATACATTCAACATTCGCTGACGAAAATTATGGTGGAAAAAATAAGGTGGAGTCCCTTGCAATAAAAATTTAATATTATTATTCCGAAAGAGTACCATAATACCAACACATGAAGTTATTCACACAAACATGTAAATATTTTACTTCGTGTTAATTTTATATCATGCTTCATTACCAAAAAACAAAACGTTCCCGCTGTATTTATTCTAAGGGTGGCTTTGGTGATTTTTATTAAGGTGCGTCAGCGATAATTATCACATGACTGATAATTTTTTCAGTTTTTATTTTCAAATATTTATCAAAACCGTCTATTTTTATCGAATGTAAGCCTCACGTTATCGTTAATATGTATTCTGTTTGACTAAAACTTCCAGTAATATTGTCTGTATCACAACTCAAAATTTTGATCGCAGAATCGTCTCCTCTAATTTTCAGTTTGTGTAATTTTTTGGTCATATTTTACGTAAGTTATGTCGCCTAAAAATGAAGATTTACTAAGCGAGTTCGATCACGAGTGAAAACGACTATATTTAGACAATCACTATGTTACTGCAACAACGTTATCGGTCAATTTTAGTTCCAGCGATTTTTGTAGTTTACACGTCAGGTAAGAAATCTAACTTTCGATATTTTGATAAAATCTTGCGAGAGAACAGTTTGAAAGCAACCTTTAATACTGCATTATATTTGTAGTCTTAAAACACTAACATATTTTTATTTGTTATTTGTGTTTAGTTTTTGGAACCCCACCATCAATTGATCCAGACACGAATTCCATAATAGTCAATTCTGGTTTGACTCTTACACTAATATGTACAGGAACGTCTAACTTGATATGGAAACCACCATCAAATTCTTCAGTAAGATTTATCAAACAATTTTTGAATTTACGAGCAGGTTACACATTTCAAATACAGGTCGAACCTCGCTATAACGAACTCCAAGGGACGGCGAAATTTGTTCGTTATAACGAGAATTCGTTATAATGAAATCTTTTTAAATGGAAATAATAGGGTATTCAACCAAATTAACAAAAATTTCAATTCGCTACATCGCGAAATTCGTTATAACGGTGTTCGTTATAGCGAGGTTTGACCTGTATAATTTATTTACATCCTGGTCGTATTTCAATGTTAAAAATTTACGGTACCAGACACAGAGTAAATGATGAATTAATCGTGACGCAAATTTTAATTTTTCTAACGTAGGACACGGCGAAAAAAATCAATCAATATTCTATTAAAAACAACCACACCAACAACTACGAAAACAAATTAAAAATTACCAACATAACCTTTTCTGACACTGGATATTATTATTGCTCTTATGAAAGAACATCTCGCAGATCTTTAGAATTCACGAATTCAATTTACGTCTTCGTTCATGGTAAGTGGAGAAACATTTTGAATATTGCTTATTCTATACTCAAACTCTTGCATATCCTCAGATGTTGACAATTTATTAGCACCATTTGACACATACAAAATTACAATTTCATTTCATCATGAAAATATAATCCCTTGTCGACCTAGCAGTCCTGAAGTGAGAATAACACTGAAGAAAAGAAACCAGGTGTAAAGTTATTACAAAATAATCAGCAAAATTCTCACAATCAAAATTTTTAATTTTGTTTGTTTTTGTAGGTGGTTAGTACGAATTACAAGGATGTATTATTTGATAATCGAGTCGGTTTTATAATTTTATATCCTACTGAGTTTTACAGCGGTATGTTTATGTGTATGGCGGAATTAAACGGCAAGCGAGAAGTTAAACCGTTTTATCTAACGTTGAATGGTACGTTAATTCAGTTTGAAAATAATATTTTTGTACACTGTATTAATATAAAATAATTCCAGACAAGAATGAAGAATTTTATTTGCCAACACCCAGAATCGATTTGAACAGCAACGTCGTTGTAACATTTGGGGAAAAAATAGTTTTTTCATGTTTAATTTATGTTCCTACTAAAGAAGAATATTTCTTGACTTGGGATTATCCGAACAAACAGGTACAATTTTACCTTCTTTTTAAACTAAAGTACACAAATAAAACTATACTCGATTAATTATTCAGAATCACTCACGAATCAGTCAAGGACCACAAAACTCAACTGTACAAACCTCGAAAAATAATGTTTTCGATTCGATTTTATTTTTCGAAATCGTCAGAAATATTACGATCGAAGGAGCGGAGTACGAGGACGAAGGTATTTACGAGTGCGTCGTTACCAAACGCCGACACAAAAGGAACAACACCGCGTCAACTTACGTCACTGTCTGCGAGAATGACACTGCCACGTTAAAATTAGAAGCCGATTTTAACGACAAAATTTGTAAACACAAAGTGGGTGAAAGAAAAACTTTCGTGGTTAGCGTTCAAACAAAACCGGGTCAACCAGTAGAACTAAAGTGGTTGAAAAACAATCAAATATTTGATTGCACCGAAGCGAATTCTTGTAACATCACGACAAATTCAGACCAAACATCTATTACTTTTTTCAACTATAACCTTAATGATTCTGCTACTTACACTTTAATTGCAAAGGGAAGATGCCTACAAAAATCAATCAATTTCACACTTAGGATAATAGGTAAATAATAAATTATCCGAACAATTTATTCGTTTTCCAAAAAAACCAATATTAACTAATAATAAATCAAAGCAGACAAACCATCCGTGACTATTACACCAACAGACGTAAACTACATCGCTGATAAAGAATACATCATAACGTGCAGCGTTTACGCAATACCAAAAGCTAATGTTTCCTGGACTTTGAGTCTATGTGCAACTGAGAGTTGTCAGAGAAAAACGGTGCGCGTTTCTTTTTTACGTGATCCGAATAAGGAGCACGTTCGCACGATTTCTGATGGTTGGTACGTCAAGAGTATTTTAACACTCAAAGCTAAACGGACTGGTTATTACACGTGTGTAGCTAGTAATGAATGGGGAACATCGCAGAAAGAACTATTGTTAATAGTCACTGGTAAAATATTTATTCTTAATATAAATTTTATGATTGGAGAATATAACCGACAATTTATAAATTTTGCAGACGCGGTGAATAATTCCCGACCGATTGGATTTGGTTTTGTTAATTTTAACCATTCTCCTCGTCAAAATGACAGATTTAAAATAGAATGTCGTGCAAGTAAATTCAATTTTACATCCAAATCGTTGAAATTGCAATTCCAACCAAAAAACGACGAACGCGATCCTACGCTTTTACAAAATAAAACAGGTACATATAATTGACATTTTTGTTAGACAATATTTTTACTAAACTTTTTCACGCAGGGTTGACCTTAACCACAACTGAGAGCAGTTACACTTACGGAATTATCGCAACCTTCGATTCAATCAAACAAGTAGATGACGGATCATACAGTTGTATTGCATTTATAACGATGCAGCAACAGACAAGCGAACATTTCGAAAATCTAACCATTTTACGTAAGTATTTCGTGTTAATTCTCTTACAAATTCTCTGAAAAATTGAGTATCAAATTTTCCACCTTAAATTTTCTAGTACAACCACGAGCTCTAAAAGTGGAATTTACCAACATGGATGGTTCGGTTCACTCGGTCGAAAGCTATGAACAATTTCGATTTATTTGCAACGTCTCAGGTTTCCCATATCCCACTACAACGTGGACGAAAAATAATAAAGCAATAAACTCAACGACTCAAACTCAATTCAATTTCATCGGAAATGTTATTTTGGAAATTCCCTGGGTCACTGCGGATGACATGGGACTTTACTCCTGCGTAGTCACTAACGGAAAACAACTACTGACTCTAAGTTCTACACTGACTGTAACAGGTTACTACCGAAATTTTTTCATAGATTTTTTTTCTCATAATTTACAATTACCATTTTATGCAGGAATTGGAATGGTAAATTCAATTGAGATTTCTTCTATCACTTACGGACTTCTCGCGGCAATTATAGCACTTGTAATAATTATAGTGGTGATACTACTCGTGATTTTCATTCGAAAATGTAAAACTCGTAAGGTACGACAAAACAGAACTTAATATTTATTAAGGATTTACGGTGCTCTTTATTGATATATTTCTCACGTCCATCTCAGAAACAACGAAAAAAAACTCGTCCATCCAGGACAAAAAAACTTGAAAAAAATTCTACTGAACGGTATAATCAAATGGTACCACTAGTAGAACAATTTGAAAAGCGACCGTGTGAGAAACGGCGGAAATATCCAAGAAGCTGATATTAATCATTTGTGAATACTGGAACTCACGAGAAAAATTATATACAGTAATAGAAAAAAAGAACCTTTTTTTACTTAAAAATAATTTCTAAAATTTCATATTACATGATTAATCCAAAATAGTACTGTAATATCTAGAAATAAATACTATTACGCTTTATTATAAATCGATAAATGATTACGTCATAGCGTCATTTGTTGACAATAATAACCACTATCTAAAATGCGAACGTGATATTATGTTAAGCAGCAAGTAAAAATTCGTAGCAAAATTAACAGCACGTGCAAGGCGCCAGATTTTATAAAAAATGTATGATAAACTATAAGTTAACATTTACACAATGTATAATACACTGTTTGGTTACAAAAATGCGAAAGAGTTATCGTCGTAACCCAGGTTCAAACTTTTGATTGTATTCAATCGCTAACGTTCTGTTTCCCCCGATTCAGCGGTGTTCAAAATTCAAGTACCCTTTCGCCACTTGAATTAAAAATCTACTAAAAATTTACCTGAAGAACTGCTCAATCACAATTCAAAGTGGAATCGACAAATCTCAACTCTTCAGCTGCCCCCTGGGATAAAATTTATCAGTAAATTGACGTTGTCAGTGATAGTTAACACTTGACGTTACCGTGTTAATACCTAGCGTGGGCGAGGTAACAATGAAACTACTTGCGGGGATTTCCATAATCTCGGTTTCACGCGGAATCGTTATCCTCAAACATTACGGAACTGTCTTTTAGTGTAGGTGTATCTTTTTCTCAACTACAAGTACATATAGTGAAACACAAAGAGGAGAATTTACTTTGTGAGTTACGTTCACGAGTTGAAACGATTCTTAACTCGCTGAAGACGTTTTTGACGGTATAGCAACTAAGACGCGCGTGAAAGAATTGGTCAAGAGATTCGACTAAACCAACCACGATGCTCTCGCCGCAACGGCGTCGGCCAATTTTAATCCTAATATTTTTTATTGTTCACCTAAACTCAGGTAAATGTTGCATCTAATTTTATAGTAGCTCTTTAACTTAATTCGCAATCGTGTGTGCTACATTGCCAGAATTAAAAAATTCACTTTAGTTAATTTTCGACATCCTTTTTTTCCAAGTTTTTGGAACGCCACCCTCAATTGAGGCAGAAACAAATTCAATAATAGTCGACACCGGTTCAACTCTCACGATTTTCTGTACCGGAATTTATGATGTGCTGTGGAAACCACTGTCCAATTCTTCGGTAAGACCTTTTCATAACAATAAATTTAACAACTTTGTATGTTTGTTAGCTTGAAGAGAAATTTCTAAATTGTTATTTGTTTACTTCCTGGTAGTATATTAATCAGTCGTGAGACAAGCATATCTGACTGTTGATTTTATAACATTTATCAATTATTATTTTTTTAACGCTAAAAATACTCGTTGCACGAACTATGTAATAATTCTTATGTAACGTTGTAATTTGTTAACATAGGCCACAAGTAGAAAAATGTATCAACATTCTAACTTCAACACAACCACCAAAAAATACAAAAACAAATTAAGAATTACCAATATATTGTATTCGGACACCGGACATTTTTCTTGTTCTTACGAAAAGGCGCCTCGCAACTCTTTAGAATTCACGAGTTCAATTTATGTGTTTGTTCGTGGTACGTGAGTAAAAATATCAATTTGGTTCGCTAAAAATGAAGTACACGCATTTCTGCAGATGCCAACAACTTATTAGCACCATGGGATACATACAATATCATAATTTCATCTACTAAACGAAATGTTATTCCATGTCGACCTACAAATCCAGAAGTAAAAATACAACTAAAGAAAATAAAACAGGCGAGAATCTTAATTATCTCACCGTTTGTAAAACTATACTGCCTATCTAATGCTATTAACGTAACTTATATTTCGTTGTAGTTGGTTAACACGAATTACAAAGATATATTATTCGATAATCGTGTTGGTTTTATAATTTTGTATCCTAATTTATTTTACAATGGTGTTTTTACTTGTGAAGCGGAATTAAACGGCAAGATAAATCAAAGTGATTTTTCCCTTTTCCAAGGTATGCTAAAATTTAGTTTGAAATTAATATTTTCACACATTAAAATTATATAATACAGATACAAATCAACAAAATCTCCTTGCATCACCGAGAATCGATCTGAATGGCAACACCGTTATCACGACTGGGAAAAAAATTGTTTTTTCTTGTTTGATTAATGTCCCCACTGAAAATGAATATGTTTTGAAGTGGAAATATCCAAACAAACAGGTATTATAACTCTACAAATTCTTGACCAAATATTTAATAAATAAAATTTTGTAATCAATTAAATTTTGATTTTTAAGACATATCGAATCATTCAAGGACCACAGAAATCATATAAGCAAACGAGTAAAAATAGCTTTTTCGGTTCGATTTCATTCTTTGAAATCGTCAGAAATATTACGATTGAAGGTGTGGAGAAAAAAGATGAAGGTGTCTACGAGTGCGTCGCTACCAAGAACCGACAGAACAGGAGCAACGTGCAAATATACATCACTATCTGCGAGAGTAAATGTAAACCACTAAAATTGAAGGCTAATTTTAGCGACATAATTTACACGTACAGAGCGGGTGGAAAAGAAACCTTCACGGTGCAGGTTCAAACAAAACTATTTGAACTAATAGAACTAAAGTGGTTGAAAAACAATAAAATATTTGATTGTGTTGGCATCAGTAGTAATTGTAAAATCATGAGAAGTGCAGACAGAACCACATCAATTAATTTTTTAAACTTTAATCGCAATGACTCTGCTAACTACTCATTGATGGCAAAGGATATAAATATTAAAAAATTCGTTAACTTCACATTGTGGATTGAAGGTGAGTAGTAAATTCTCAACCGATTTAATCGTATTGCTTAAAAATATATTTTTTTAATCTATGCAGAAAAACCATCAGTCATCATCAACCCAACTTACGCGAACTACATAGCGGATAATGAATACAACATAACATGCAGCATTTACGCAAAACCCAAAGCCTACGTCTACTGGACTTGGAGTCCTTGTGCAATTGAAAATTGTCACCGCGACCATTACCTTCTTTCAATAAATGCGCCAAACAAAGAAAGAATTATTACGACTTCTGGTAGTTGGTATATCAAAAGCATTTTAACTATCACAGTTAAAGAAACAGGATATTACACGTGTGTAGCCATGAATGAGTTAGGGAAATCAAAGGTCGAACACCTATTAATTGTAACTGGTAAATATCTACTCGTAAGACAAGTTTTGGAAATTGGGAATTATTGATAATCTTTCCATTTTGCAGATGCGGCAAATAATTCACAACCGATTGGATTAGGTTTTATAAATTTTAACCATTCATCTCTACAAAACGACCCAGCAAAAATAGAATGTCGTGCCAGTAAATTCAATTTTACATCCAAATCGTTGACATTGAAATTCCAACCAAGTGATGACTATTACCACCATCATCTCTACATTTTACGAAATAGACCGGGTAAGCTTACTCAATTCACGTTCTAACGAAGTTTTTACTTTCATTCTAATTAACATTTCTCACAGGTTTGACTTTAACCGCTACCGAAAGCGATTACACTTACGGAATTACTGCAACATTCGATTCAATTCAGCAAGTGGATGTGGGTTGCTACGTCTGCGAAGCACTTACGGTTCAAGGAAAGATGAGGACTAGTCCTTGCAAACATCTAAATGTTTTGCGTAAATAAATAATTTTAATTCACTCGCTTAAGTTTTTCCCCCAAAAGCGAATAAATTTTCTTGTAGCAATACGAGCGCTCAAAGTGGAACGTACTAACATGGATGGATCAGTTTATGCAATTGAACGAAAAAAACAATTTAGATTTATTTGCAACGTATCTAGTCTTCCACTTCCGCGAATAACTTGGATGAAAAATACCGAAATCATCAACAAGACTAGCCACAGACAATTTCTTTTCCCCGATAACTTTACTTTGGAAATTCCTCGAGTAGCTGAGGAAGACGGTGGACTTTATTCTTGCAACGTAACTAGTCGAGGAAGCTCGTTATATCTTAACGGGTCATTGATCGTTATAGCAGATGGTAATCATAACAAATAAATAATTCCTTGAAGAATTCTAAAGTAAATATTTCAAAATAGTGACGTCATCTCTTTCTTTAACCAACGTACTTATCATAACATTTATCGTTATTGTGATGATAATAGTAATTATACTATCTATACTACTAATTCGAAAATGTCATGCTCGTAAGGTAAAGATAACAGGAAAAAACTTGGTTAATTTAAATTTATTAACTTATATTACCCCGCAGAAACAAATCATGTATAAAATATGTGAATTTGATACAGAAAAATATGAAAAAGGGGCTATTGAACAGTATAATCCTGAACTACCGCTAGAAGACCAAATCGACATTTTACCGTATGACAAACGCTGGGAATTTCCTCGCGATAAACTGAAATTAAGTAAGTTATAACATTTATACATCCGAAATAAAAAGTTTAAATTCCTTTCTCTATAGAAAAAAACCTTGGCTCTGGAGCATTTGGAAAAGTAATGTCAGCAAATGCTCAGGGAATTTCTCCACACGAAAAATGCACTACGGTTGCCGTTAAGATGCTAAAAGGTACAATACACTCTTAATCTTTGTACAATTAAAATTTGGTTCTTAATATTATTTTTGTGTTACTAGATCACGCCAGCGCGGAGCAACAAAAGGCTTTTATGCAAGAACTTAAAATTATGACACATTTAGGTTGTCACATGAATGTTTTGAATTTACTCGGTGCTTGTATGTTAAACGCTGAGAACGGTAAAACGAATCACAATTGTTACGTAACACAACACACCGTTAAAATCACAAAATATCGTTTCAGGTCAATTATATATCGTAATGGAATATTGTCGTTACGGATGCTTACGAAAATATTTGCAACAAAACCGGGACCATTTTGTTAATCAAATAAATCCAGAAACTGACGAAATAGATTTTAAATCAACGAATTCCACAAACATCCGTATACGACCAATATCATCACCACCAGAATGCAAGGCTTCAGGGTACGTACTGAAAAATTGGGTACCAAAAGATTGTAGATACTCATGAATAAGTAATTTGATTTCCTGAACAGAGAAGATGATTACCTTATTCCCCGCGCTCAAACTATGCCACAGTCATCTAAATCGGTTAATACGAAAGCGCACACATCTATCGTGATTCGCAGCCGTATAAATAAAGCACGGATAGTGAAAAACCCACTAACAACGTGTGATTTATTCAGTTTCGCTTTTCAAACTGCACAAGGAATGGAATACTTAGAGAGCCGAAAAGTAATTCATAGTTCACATGATAAAATTCTTTCATAAAAATAAATAATACTTCACAGCTTATTCACCGTGACCTCGCTTTGAGAAATATTCTTTTGGCAAAAAATAAAGTTGTAAAGATTTGCGATTTCGGATTGACAAAAGACTGCTACGACAAGTCCTACTACCGAAAAAAAGGAGACGTGCGTAAAATAATTTTTGACTTACCGGTGAAGGAGATGCTGAAATAACATTTATATTGTATTTCTAGGGTAGTCTTCCAATCAAATGGCTTGCAGCCGAATGTATAAGAGATCGTGTCTTCACTTCTAAAAGTGACGTGTAAGTCAGCATCAAAATTATTTTTGCTATCATTGAAATTATAACGTGAAAATAATTTTACCTATTTTAAATTTTCCATAAGCTGGTCTTTTGGAATTGCGTTGTGGGAATTGTTCACTTTAGGAGGAGATCCTTATCCAGGTTCAGTAATTGACGAATACTTTTTGAAGAGAATTCTGAATGGATATCGCATGGAGAAACCCGAATTTGGAACTGATGAGCTGTAAATATTTAAAATAAATTCGATCAATATTCTTCGATTAACAATTAAAATATTTTATATATTTGTAGTTATCGAATTATGCGCGAATGTTGGCACAATGATCCCAAACAACGACCGTCATTTAATAATCTTAGCGATTGGGTCGGTAGTCAATTGCCTTCAACATTGCGCGACGTAAGTAAAATGAGTTACACCAACAACCGCAGATATAATTGATTTTTGAATATGATTTCTTGGTGTTTTCAGCACTTCATTCAACTCAACACTGATTATTTAAAATCTCACGGTGCGACGGCAACTAATCACGAGTATTTGGATATAAGTAACCAAATCCTTAATCACTCCAACGCATTCCGTCTCTCGTCGATGTCCGAATTTGAAGACTGTTATTCACCAAGTGGATATATAACCATGCGAGGCTCACAAAAATCCGATTTAAAAAGTGACAGAATTGAATTAAAACCAATGCTCCCTCCATTGGAGCCGAGAGGATAATTTAATCTGTGATGTAGAAATAAGAAGTTGATCGTATTTGTACACCCCGCGTCCCCCGAAAGATGGCAGCCCGCTTTGCCGAGGATGCGCAGTCGCCAAAGCCCGGGGTGTAGAAATAGCCACTGCCGTATAATAATCAAATGGTACCACTAGTAGAACAATTTGAAAAGCAACCGTGTGAGAAACGGCTGTACAATCCTAAAAGCTGATATTAATCATTTGTTAATAGAAATATTGTAACACGTACTGAAACTCACGAAAAGCATTGTATAATAGAAAAAAAAGTACCTTTTTTTACTTAAAAATAATTTCTAAAATTTCATATTACATGATTAATCCGAAAAAGAAATGTAATACCTAGAAATAAATACTATTACGCTTTATTACAAATCGATAAATGATTACGTCATAGCGTCATTTGTTGACAATAATAACCACTATCTAAAATGCGAAGGTGATATTTTGTTAAGCAGCAAGTAAAAATTCGTGGCAAAATTAACAGCACGTGCGAGGCGCCAGACTTTGTAAAAAATGTGTGATAAACTATCAGTTAACATTAACACAATGTATAATACACTGTTTGGTGACTAAAACGCGAAAGAGTTATCGTCGTAATCCTGGTTCAAAATTTTGGTTGTACTCAATCGCTAACATTGTGTTTTTCCCGATTCAACGGACCGTTCAAAATTCAAGTACTCATTCGCCACTTGAATTAAAAATCTACTAAAAATTTATCTGAAGAACTGCTCAATCACAATTCAAAGTGGAATCGGAAAATCTCAACTCTTCAGCTGCCCCTGGGATAAAATTTATCAGTAAATTGGCGTTATCAGTGATAGTTAACACTTGACGTGATCGTTTACCGTGTTAATACCTAGCGTGGGCGAGATAACAATGAAACTACTTGCGGGGATTTCCATAATCTCGGTTTCACGCGGAATCGTTGTCCTCAAAAATTACGGAACTGTCTTTTAGTGTAGGTGTATCTTTTTCTCAACTACAAGTACAAATAGTGAAACACAAAGAGGAGAATTTACTTTGTGTGTTACGTTCACGAGTTGAAACGATTCTACCTAACTCGCTGAAGAAGTTTTTGAAGATACAGCAACTAAGACGCGCGTGAAAGAATTGGTCAGGAGATTCGACTAAAACAACCACGATGCGCTCGCAGCAAAGGCATCGGCCAGTTTTAAACCTAATACTTTTTATTGTTCACCTAAAGTCAGGTAAATGCTGCATCCAATTTAATAGTGGCTATTTAATTTAATTCGCAACCGTGAATGTTACGTTGCCAAATTTAAAAAATTCACTTTGTTTAATTTTCGACATCCTTTTTTTCCAAGTTTTTGGATCGCCACCCTCAATTGAGGCAGAGACGGATTCAATAATAACCGACACCGGTTCAACTCTCACTATTTTGTGCACAGGAATTTATGATGTGCTGTGGAACCCATTGTCCAATTCTCCAGTAAGACCATTTAATAATAATAATTTTAGCAATTTTGTATGTTTATGAGCTTGTTACAAAATTTCGAAATTGTTACACCAAATGTTTACTTCCTGGTAGTTTATTAATCAGTCGTCAGACGGGCATATCTGACTATTGATTTTATAACATTTATCAATTATTATTATTTTTAACGCTAAAAATACTCGTTGCACGAACTATGTAATAATTCTTATGTAACGTTTTAATTTGTTAATATAGGCCACAAGTAGAAAAATGTATCAACATTCTATTTTAAACACAACTACCCACAAATACGAAAACAAATTAACAATTAACAACATGTTGTACTCTGATACGGGATATTTTTCTTGTTCTCGTGAAAAGGCGCCTCAAAACTCTTTAAAATTCACGAGTTCAATTTATGTATTTGTTCGTGGTACGTGAGTACAAATATAAAAATTTGTTGCTAAAATTCAAGTTCACGCATTTCTGCAGATGCCAACAACTTATTAGCACCAATGAGTACAGACGCTATCACAATTTCACCTACTAAACAAAATGTTATTCCATGTCGACCAACAAATCCTAAAACAAAAATAACGCTGATGAAAAAAAATGAGGTTAGTATCTTAATTATCTTTCAGAAACATGTTTGTACAGCTATTGCTTATCTAAAGCTAATAACGTAATTTATCTTTCGTTGTAGTTAGTTAACACGAATTATAAAGATATATTATTCGATAATCATCTCGGTTTTATAATTTTATACCCTAATGGGTTTTACAACGGTGTTTTTATGTGTGAAGCAGAGTTAAACGGCAAGCGAAATCGAATTCATTTGTTCTTAACATATCACGGTAAATTTAGTTTGTGATTATTATTTTTAATACTTTAATGCCCGTATTAAATAATTCCAGAAATATACGAAAAAACTTATCTTCCATCCCCGAGAATCGATCTAAACGGCAACTCGGTTATCACGGCAGGAAAAAAATTTGTTTTTTCTTGCTTAGTTAATGTTCGTACTGAAAATGAATATGTTTTGACGTGGAAATATCCAAATAGCAAGGTATTACAAATCTATACCCAAATCTCGACCATAAACATAATCAATAAAGTAATCGGCTAAATTTTGATTTTAAAGACGTTACGAATTACTCAAGGACCGCAGAAATCCACTACTCAAACAAGTAAAAACAGCGTTTCCGGTTCGATATCGTTTTTTGAAATCGTTAGAAATATTACGATTGAAAGTGCGGAGAAAAACGACGAAGGTGTTTACGAGTGCCTCATTTCTAAACACCGACAAAACGGGAACAACAACGCGTCAGCATACGTCAGTGTGTGTGAGAATGACTGTAAACCACTAAACGCTAATTTTAGCAATAAAATTTACAAGTTTGGAGTGGGTAACAGAGAATCGTTCACGGTTCAGGTTCAAACTAAACTCGGTGAAACGATAGAACTAAAGTGGTTAAAAAACAACAAAATATTTGATTGCGTTGGCATCAATAGTTGTTACATTACGAGAAGTGCAGACAGAACCACATCTATCAATTTTTTAAAGTTTAACCGCAATGATACTGCTAACTATTCTCTAATGGCAAAGGGAATAAACAGAAATATTAAAGAATTCAGGAACTTCACGTTATGGATAGTAGGTAAGTACTAATTTACCCAACCAATTTAATAGTTGCCACCAAAATTTAAATCTTTTAATTGATCCAGAAAAACCATCCGTCACTGTGATCCCAAACTATATAAACTACACTGCGAAAAAAAAATACAACATAACGTGCAGCGTTTACGCTGTACCCAAAGCTATAGTCTACTGGACATGGAGTCGTTGTGCAACTGAAGATTGTACGCGTGAAACGTATTATCTTCCTTCAATAAACGCGCCAAGTGAAAACCCAATTCATGAGACATCTGATGGTTGGTACATCAAGAGCACCTTAACACTCACAGCTGTAGAGTCAGGGTATTACACGTGTGAAGCCGTTAATGAGTTAGGAAAATCAGAGGTCGAACGTTTGGTAATTGCCACTGGTAAATATTTATTCCTAAGATAATTTTTGGAAATAATAGATGAACTTTTTACATTCAGATGCGGTGAATAATTCCCAACCAATTGCATTCGGTTTTATCAATTTCAACCATTCTCCTCTACAAAACGAACCTCTAATAATGGAATGTCGTGCAAATAAATTCAACTTTACATCCAAATCGTTGACATTAAAATTCCAACCAAAAGATGACATCCACCCTCATCACCAAACATTACACAATAAAACAGGTGCGGTTATTTAATTTGCAAGGATGTGGAATTTTTAATTATACTGGATTCTAATTACAATTTGTCACGAAGGTTTGACTTTAACGACTACGGAAAGCTATTATACCTACGGAATTATTGCAACTTTCGAGTCAATTCAAAAAGTTGACGCGGGTTGCTACTCCTGCGAAGCATTAACGGTTCAAGGAGAAGAAAAGAGTATTTGTGAAGAGCTAAACGTTTTACGTAAATATATTACAGTATTTTAATTCACTTGCTTAAATACTTTGCCCAAAAGCGTATACACTTTCTTGTAGCAATACGAGCGCTCAAAGTTGAACGTACCAACATGGATGGATCGGTTTATGCAATTGAACCTAAAAAACAATTTAGATTTATTTGCAACGTGTCTAGTCTTCCACCTCCGCGAGTAACGTGGATGAAAGATAACGAAATCATCAACAAAACTATTCCTAGACAATTTCATTTCCCCGATAACTTTACTTTGGAAATTCCTCGAATCGCTGGAGAAGATGCGGGACATTATTCCTGCCACGCAACAAGTCGAGATGGCTCTTTATACCTGAATGCGTCATTGATAGTAATAGCAGATGGTAATCATTACAAGTGAACAATTCTTTGATGAATTCTAAAGTAGCTGTTTCAAAATAGTGACTTCATCTCTTTCTTTAACTAACGTACTCATCATAACATTTATCGTTATTGTGATGACAATAGTAATTGTACTATCTATAATATTAATTCGAAAATGTCACGCTCGCAAGGTACGATAACAGGAAAAAAAAATTTTTACCAGTAATTTAAATTTATTAACTACCGTACTATTAACCCGCAGAAACAAAACAAAGAAATATATGAATTTGATACAGAAAAGTATGAAAAAGGGGCTATTGAACAATATAATCCTGAATTGCCGCTAGAAGACCAAATCGATATTTTACCGTACGACAAACGCTGGGAATTTCCTCGAGATAAACTAAAATTAAGTAAGTTATCGGAGTGACATTTATCCATCCGAAATAATAAAAAAAAAGTAAATTCTTTTCTCTATAGAAAAAAACCTCGGCGTTGGAGCATTTGGAAAAGTAATGTTAGCAACCGCTTGTGGAATTTCTCCGAACGAAAAATGCACTACCGTTGCCGTTAAGATGCTAAAAGGTACAATACACTTTTTGTACAATTAAAATTTGGTTCTTAGTACAGCATTATTTATGTGTTATTAGATAACGCAAACGCGGAGCAGCAAAAGGCTATAATGCATGAACTTAAAATTATGACTCATTTAGGTCCTCACGTGAATGTTTTGAATTTACTCGGTGCTTGTGTATTAAACGCTGAGAAAGGTAAAACGAGTCACAATTATTATGTAACACACCATACCGTTAAAATCACAAAATATCGTTTCAGGTCAATTATATATCGTGATGGAATATTGTCGTTACGGATGCCTACGAAAATATTTGCAACAAAACCGGGACCGTTTTGTTAATCAAATAAATCCAGAAACTGGCGAAATCGATTTTATATCAACAAATTCTACAAACATCCGTAAACGTCCAACATCACCACCAGAATGCAAGAATTTAGAGTACGTGGTGAAAAATTGAGTACCAAATTATAGATACCCATGAATAAGTAATTTGATTTCCTGAACAGAGAAGATGATTACCTTATTCCCCGCGCTCAAACTATGCCACAATCATCTAAATCGGTTAATACGAAAGCACACTCATCTAACATGATTCGCAGCCGTATAAATAAAGCACGGATAGTGAAAAACCCACTAACAACTTGTGACTTACTCAGTTTCGCTTTTCAAACTGCACAAGGAATGGAATACTTAGAGAGCCGAAAAGTAATTCATAGTCCACATGAGTAAAATTCTTTTATAAAATTAAATGATACTTCACAGCTTATTCACCGTGACCTCGCTTTGAGAAATATTCTTTTGGCAAAAAATAAAGTTGTAAAGATTTGCGATTTCGGATTGACAAAAGACTGCTACGACAAGTCTTACTACCGGAAAAAAGGAGACGTGCGTAAAAAAAATTTTGACTTACCGGTGATGGAGATGCTGAATCAACATTTATATTATATTTCTAGGGTAGTCTTCCAATCAAATGGCTTGCAGCCGAATGCATAAGAGATCGTGTCTTTACTTCTAAAAGTGACGTGTAAGCCATCTACAAAATAATTTTTGCTATCATTGAAATTATAACGTGAAAATAATTTTACCTATTTTAAATTTTCCATAAGCTGGTCTTTTGGAATTGCGTTGTGGGAATTGTTCACTTTAGGAGGAGATCCTTATCCGGGTTTAGTAATTGACGAATACTTTTTGAAGAGAATTCTGAATGGATATCGCATGGAGAAACCCGAATTTGGAACTGACGAGCTGTAAATATTTAAAATAAATTCGATCAATATCCTTCGATTAACAATTAAAATATTTTATATATTTGTAGTTACCGAATAATGCGCGAATGTTGGCACAATGATCCCAAACAACGACCGTCATTTAATAATCTTAGCGATTTGGTTGGTAGTCAATTGCCATCAACATTGCGCGACGTAAGTAAAATGAGTTACATCAAAGACCACAGACACAATTGGCTTTTAAATATGATTTTTTGGTGTTTTCAGCACTTCATTCAACTCAACACTGATTATTTAAAATCTCACGGTGCGACTGCTAGTAATCACGAGTATTTGGATGTAAATAACCAAATCCTTAATCACTCCAACGCATTCCGTCTCTCATCGATGTCCGAATTTGAAGACTGTTATTCACCAAATGGATATATAACCATGCGAGGCTCACAAAAATCCGATTTAACAAGCGACAGAATTGAATTAAAACCAATGCTGCCTCCATTTGTAAAAACTATCGGTAGCACATGCGACACGAAGCGAGGATTTCGCGCAGTATCGTCTCTCAGCTGTTGAGTGCGGGCAGAAGTAAATAAACCTAGGTTTATTTACTTCTGGTGCGGGTAATTGACAAACTATTCACGTGCAAATACTTCTATATTTTTTTTTATTGAACGTTTACGTCTGCGTTGTAATCACAACGAGTGTAATTATTTTGCAAACAATTTGCAATAAAGATTAAATTTTATACACAATGCCAAAAAAAAACTTTCAATGTTTCGGTAGCACAGATAAGCATGATTAAATTCGCAGCTAAAGTAATATTTGGTAGCTACAATGTTTAACCAAATGCTACATAATGTTCGTGACGACACGAGCGCGTCTCTTTTCTGTAGCGCTTGCAGCATCTGCAGCGTGACGTCAAATTTGAAACGACAAAGACAGAGGGCGCGTATCGTTTTCGTTTCAAATTTGACGTCACGCTGCAGCTGCTGCAAACGCTAGAGAAAAGAGACACGGACGGTTCGTATCCCCTTCCACGCGCGTTTGCAAGAAAGACGCGTTAACGCAGCGTAAAATTTATTTTTAAAAGGGTTACAATGGAAACCTCTACTTCATTCCACGATTTTCCAAAGGAGCTAAAACTACACATTTTTTCGTTTTTTTATTCTGCTGAAGTGAATACTAAAGTGGCAAAAATATGTCGAAGTTGGAGATTTTTGTGCGCAGATCCATTCATATGGCGCAAACTGCGGATTAGCGGGGAAAAATCATTAGACGCACAAATAATCAGTGTTTTAAATCGTTCGTCAAGTTAAGTTTAGAAAATTTTTTAACTTTAACTGGATCAAGAGCGTGGAAAAGCACAGTTCAGTCCGAACTATTAAATTTTCTTTTTGTTCCCTCTCCAAATTATCCGTCTCGATGATCGTCGACGTATTTCCAAACGTCGAGAGAGTTAAAATTGTGTACGGATGCCGATTTGATTTAGATGCGCTTTCGCAAATTTTGGGTTGGAATTTGCTAAAATCGTTTAAATTCGATCAAATACATCGCATTGGGTTCTCGAGTTACATCCCTTCATTCGTCGACGGAATTAATCAAAGGACCGTGACAATATTAATCACTACCCAAAACGCGAACGTGATATTTGTAATAAAATTAATAATACGTGCTTGGTGCCAGATGTTATCGAAAATAACTGACAAAATATCACTTTCTGTTTGCATAATGTGTAAATTTGATTACTATAAAAACGTGAAAGTGAAATCACCACTGCCCTAAATCGAAATTTTGATTGAATTCAATCGCGAAATTAATCTGTAAATTGATGTTGTCAGTAATAATTAACGTTTGACGTGGTAGTTTACCCGGTAAATGGCTAACGTGGGCGAATATAAATAAATGAAACAACTCGCGGTACTTCCAGAATCTTGCTTTCATACGGAATGGACCTCCTCAAATATAAGGGAACTATCATTTGTCTCAACTAAAAATACACAGTGAAACTTAAAAAGGAGAAATTGTTCTCTTAGTTACGGTTACCGGTACGAGTAATAACAATTCTATTTAACTCGCTGAAAAAGTCAGATTTAAACAGTTATTGCTTTTAACACGCTAAACACAAAGTAATTGATCGGCGATTGGATTTATTACAACAACGGTGTCGTCCAATTTTAATCCCGACTCTTTTTATTCTTCACCTCGACTCAGGTAATTATTTTATATTTATATAAAAATCAATCCGAGAAGATCTCGATACTAATTAAATAATTCACAATAAATGTTGAACTAAATTTGAATTTAATTCGCAACCATCACCGAGCGAAGACGCACTGACAACCTGTGATCTGCTCGGTTTCGCTTTTCAAATGGCAGAAGGAATGCAGTACTTAGAAAATAGTTATGTAATTTTGGAGTTTATATTTTAAATTATTGTTGATTTTAAGATTATACAATATTTTACAGCTTATTCACCGTTATTTTGCTT
This sequence comes from Stigmatogaster subterranea, assembly GCA_034696085.1. Taxonomy (NCBI): domain Eukaryota; kingdom Metazoa; phylum Arthropoda; class Chilopoda; order Geophilomorpha; family Himantariidae; genus Stigmatogaster; species Stigmatogaster subterranea. The sequence continues at coordinate 5,758 of JAQIWS010000141.1, read as the reverse complement.
TGCGAAATTTGCTTTTGGCAGATGATAGAAAAAATTTGCGATTTTGGATTGACAAAAGACTGCTACGACATAGCTTACTACCGCCAAAAAGGAGGAGACGTGTGTAAAATTATTTTCTACTTACCAGTGATGACCGCTGAATTACCATTTATATTTTAGGGTTGCCTTCCAATCAAATGGCTAGCAGCCGAGTGTATAAGAGATCGAGTCTTCTCTTCTAAAAGTGATGTGTAAGCATCAACAGTATTTGTGTGCTATCAATGAAATTAATCAATTTTACCGTTTATAAATTTTCAACAAGATATAGTATTACGCGGCACCAATTTAATTTTATTTAAATAGACGTGCATTCTTAATAATATTACTGTATTTTAATCCCTCTTTCAAAAATGTGTGTCAGGGCCAAAACTTCACTTACCGGAATAATGCGGTATAACAAAATTCTCCATTTGCGTTTTTCTCAACAAATTGTTTACACATCAAACATAATTTCATTCAATAGCAGATTTAAACTAAACTATAACCAATATTACCTGTGGTTTTGGTTTTGTCATTTACTGTACTACCTGTAAAGAAAATGGTACCTTCCTTTACTAGTCTACGCAGCGTGTTGGTTGTTTTTTTTTGTGAAACTCCGAAGAATTATCAACACCTGCCACATAACGCGAAGCGCTAATTTGCGAACAACATGGGCACAAATTCAATGATGAAAAGTCTTGCTTTTACTATCTGTTTGCTTAACGCGTTGTTTTCCATTTCTCACGCCTCAGATAACTATCACGTATCAGATAACTCTCTCTGTTTGGATGCGACCTACACTTTTGTACGTGGAGTAATTGAGAAATATGTCGACAGCCAGGTTCGAAATATTCTTAAGTATGACGTGGCAGTTTTTTAAGTTTATCTCTTTACAGTACCACGACTTCGATTGTTTGGAATACCTCGTTTACCGCGTAAGTTTCTTAAACTGGGCAACGATTAATTACTGCACTGCATAGAAGTACAGTAATATTATATTTTCTAGAATAATTCGAATTGCGTTTTGAAAAATATGTTTCTTCCAATCGACACCGAAAACTGTCGATTCGTTCGGAAACACGTATGATATTATTTTTTATTCATTTATTATAAATCTGTTGTTTAACCAATTTATTTAAAATGTTTATTTATTCTTGTGTGTTAGATTGAAGACAAATTGTATGACATCACTGAAGAAAAATTTTTACTGCAACAGGAAATAAGCGACATTTCAGGCATAATAGTTGCAATGTTCATAAACAACTTCTACGAGTACATCGTAAATATCGATGATGATACAAGTAATATCAGTTGCGAAGAAATTGAAGAATTTAGTCATATCCCGAAATATTAAAAACATATTCATTGTATGCAAGTGTGTACAATTCGTCTGTTAAGTATGCCATATACGCCTTCGCTGAACTTTTTAAACAATGGTGCACTGATTTCGCAAAGCATATGCAACTATGTATTTATGATGCTAATGCATTAGCACTAACATTCTTTGGAAACTTAAGTACTCCACCATTGCCAAACAGCACATGCAGGCATTTAGACGAAACTATAGCTGTTGCTACGACCAAAAAGCGTAATTTGTAACAATAATTAACGTAGTCAATTTTTATTAAAATTAATTAATAATTTTTTTTTTAGATTGGGGTGTCGATAAACCTATCTTCCCCACCACCGGACTGGGCGGACCAATTGTGAGTTACCGCCATTCCCGCTTTGGAGGTTAATTAACTTGATAAATATTTTCTTTTCTAAATGTCCAGAAAATTACGTACATGTGAGAAATAAAAATTGTAGCAGTAATTGCACTTAGATGAAACAGTTGAATTCCGATTCATTGCTCCCGATACACGAAACAAAAAAAAATAAAACATCTAACACATTCTCACTTCCAACACACAATCATTAGAAACAAATTGTCACCGCAAAACCAACCCAAAAATTCGGCGAATGCATAATAATTTGTATACACCGGTATATAATAATTTGTGAAAAATAACCTTAAACAGCGCAGCTAAGTAGGCAATTGTAGTCACCAGCAAGAATAGTAAATATGCTTTAGCAAAATTACTTACCGCAGTTCCAGTTGCATCAGCAGTAGATTCCAAAGCGGTTCCAGTTTCTCACGATGTCGCCAGCTGAGATTTTGCAAAATGTGTTTCACACGAATTGTTTTGACTGAAATCTATCACCGTGCAGTATAATTAAAATAGTAGGCTCGTTTAGCTTTTCTATGTGAACACATATCAGCTCGCGGTGCGAAGGCAACTAATCAGCAGGAGTATTCGGAAATGAGTAACCAAATTCATAATTACTCCAACATGTCCCGTCACTCGACGACCACCGAATTTGAAGATTGTCGTTCACAAACTGGATATACAAGGTCATGCGGGGCTCACAAAAGTCCGATTTAACAAACGTCAGGATTGAACTGAAACCATTGCTGCCGCCATTTTTAAAAATCAACACGCGCGACACCAAGAGAGAATTTCGGGCATTGTCGTCTCTCAGCTGTTGAGTGCATGATTGAGTGTGGAAGTGGGTAATTGACAGAAAATTCAAGAATTATACAAATACAGTTTTAAAAACAATTTTTTTTACTAAATATTTATGCTCACACACTGATTTAAATCACACGTTACGAAATGTAGGATAAATACAGAGTGTTGCCTATGGTTGTCCTCTGGTTTTTATTATTTTTCATTTTGGTAGCTTGTATAAGTATTTTTTATTAATGTATCAGCATATAGGTAAGTGTAGGTAAGAGTTATATGTAAGATTGTGGACAAATTGAGTAGCAGAGTTTCTTATACATTACTTTATTTCCCCGTTTTCCAACATTATGAGGTACAAGGGTGAGTAGTAAGTGTCCTGCAATTTTGAATTTTATTGCAACTGCGACCCCCCCCCCCACCGCGTCCAGCACCCACGGGTCAGAGGTGACGTAACGCCAATTCTAAAAAAAAAAACTTTGTGACCAGCACAAAATTTTAATTCAAGGTTTACACAAATTTCAGATCCAACTAAAACATCGACTCCTTCTTCGACCACAGATTCTACTGAGCATTCCTCGGCTAACTCCTGTCGCCTTTGCCTCGATGCGCCTTCCGCGGACCTAAACAAACTATAATCAGTACCAGTCAAGTAATTTCCGTTATCCGTCTTGAAGGACATCATGAATTGGCTCGCCAGTCCATCGCCTTTGTCTCGTGGGAAATTTGCATTCCAGCGCCGCGGATAAGGCGCCTATCTCTTATCCATTTTCAGCGACATTTTCACTTTCTTGTCGATGTCGTCAATCTCCCGCGACAACTCTGGGCCAAACAACGAGTCCGAGAACGCTGCGAATTTTTTACACAACGGCCGCCACTTCTCGCGACGAACTCAACGACGTCAAGCTATTTGAGTTAATTTTCGTGATAGCTTTAATAGTTACAATTAATCTATTCAGAGTGAAATTTAATTGATAAAACAAAAATTAACGCATTACTTGTTTCTGTTGCAGAAGTTAAGTGGTTACAGCGAAGCAGAAATCGAAAGTAAATAGGTAAATAAAATCTAGATTTTTTTTTTTTTTAAATATTATTTTAAATTAATTTTTTTATGAATAGTGGCAGCGGTGATAGTGATTCTTCCAGTGAAACAGATTCAGAAAGCGACAGCAGTAGCAGTTCTAGTGATGCAGATTCGTCGTCCTCGTTAGATTCATCATCGTCGTCATCAGCTTCTTCAAGTTCCAGTTTGTCGAGAAACCAAAAGTGAGCTGGAGGGTAAAAAGTTTGCTTTCTTCAGTTAATTATCCAGTAAAGATTTAAAAAAATAACCTTGTTAAACAAATTTACGAAAATTGAATTTTAATGCCGAGTATTTTTTTGTAAAAAAAAATTTTGCATTCAGTAAAAGATAAAATCATGCATAATTTTTATCCAGTTCGACTTTTTTGTAACGCAAATCTGTTCCTGAACTTTATCTAATTTTCAGGAGCCACTTGCAAATAAAATAATAGAAAATGGCTGGCAAATTTTAAAGGAGTAAAAGCACAGATTAAAAAATTACTTAATTTTTTAATCTGTGGTAAAAGGATGTGTACCACAGTAGAAGTTATCTGATCTTAGATTAGAATGATTAGACCACAGTCATCTCACTGTGATGTGTATGAAATTACTGTAACGTTAACGGCAAATTTATATTCTTATTCAACTTTGTCGAAGAAAATTAACTTCATACATGATAGACGTACAACAATTTATTTGTTTACAATAAAAATTAACAACTTTATAAATGTTCTTAAAATAGTTACTCCCAAACAAGAAACTTTAAAAAATAAATTTAAAAACTGACATTTCTTGCATACAAAAATAGTTCAAATTTAAAAATGACATTAATGCAGAGTCCTGAGCCTTGATTATGATTGCCAGCTAGAATCTCACCGTTTGGATCGTGTTACCTTAAATAGTTACAAGACAAAATAAAGTTTTAAACAGTAACCAAGAAAATAATTGCAGTTAATTAAGACCTACTTGACCAAACTTTGGACTTAATCCTCCTTTGTTCTAGCCATAGTAGTCATTTATTTGTCCCCACGCAATTTTCAAATTTTTTACGACTCATTCATACTCAGAGCCATCTGTTGCTGATATTATGAATAATTTTCAGTACTCTGGATTCTGTTCGGATTATCCATGGAGTCCAAACAAAATTTTCAACCACTGGATTTTGCTATAAATATTAAAACCTTGATAGTTAATGCTGAAAATGTCAGCACATAAAATCAATATGTATTTTGTAGTAGTGAAACAACCAACAGATATTTTAATCATCGTGATGAGCTTGCGTGTCGGACGTCAGGGTCACTTTTGGATCGGGCTTGCGAGTTGGATGTCAGGGCTGTGAAAAACCAGAGGGAGGCAGAAGTCCAACAAATCAAATCCATCCAAAAAATAATTTTACGAAAAGTAATCTGTAATTCACAATATTTTACGCTTCACGTCATGCAAAGACAAGCAAAAAGAGTTTAACTTTTTGTTTACTGAAAATTTACGTTTGCACATATACAAGTATACGCCAAATATTACAAAATTTTGTATAAACATATTTCTGATTGTAATTGAATTTAAATATCTTCGTAGTTAAAAATTATTGCCAAAAAAAACACCGGGTGTAAAACACTAAGTACAAAAGGTTTTACTAACATTTGACACTTCTATTAATGACACACCTTGAAATTTGTACGAAAATTGTGTCGGCATATTTTGGCCGAAAAATACATTTTCTGTTTGAATTTTGCGAGATGATTTTAAATTATCGGATTAAATTCAGTGATGGGTATGGATGTATGTATTATTATACAAAATGCAATGCTGACTAGTAAAACAAATTGTATTCCGATTCCCAATAATACCATCACAACAAAATTATTGCCAATCACTTAATTTACAAATACTGTTAGCCAACACCGTTAACCGAATTACTTCAAATTAACTGAACTTTTTCCACGGAAGTAATTCTCTGTCTAATGTAATTTTATAAAATTTCCGCCACGAATACATGAGCCCAACTGTGCAATAAACGGAAAACAAAAGCAACGGGATAAACGGGTATCGTGTGTCAAGACCAAGAAATGAGTGGATGCAGTCGTGGTAAATTTGAATACCGATGAAACCGAGGAGATATTGTTTTTCACGTTTCGATAATAACGGTTCCTGCACTGTGTCTCTGCAAAATTAAT
>JAQIWS010000140.1:0-47190 GCA_034696085.1 Stigmatogaster subterranea | reverse complement strand
ATTTCCATTTCACTCGAAAAATTCTAATATTCTTTCTAAATAAATTCTTCAATCACTGCCATTAGCTAGCGAAACACCTCCATCATCATCATCATCATCATCATCTTTTCTTCATCTTCATCTTACCTCGTTTCTCCATCCTCTCAAGGACTTGAGACAATTTTTCCGACGTAAGTCAACGAGGACTTCGTTCACCGCCGTTGTCCTGTCTTCGTAGGTTCGTAAGGAAGGATTCATCACCACTCTTTCGGCGTCAATGATGAAGACGTGAGGATAAGACCGCAGCTTCTGAAGTACATCTTGCCGAATTAGGCCAATCTGGTGACCTTCGATAAAAAATGGCCATCGTCGACTGTTTCCCGTTGCTTGATAGTGAAAGGAGGAAAAAGAAAATGTTAAAAGTGTTTTTGCTTGTTTTGTTTAATTTAATGTCAATAAAAAGTTTTGTGTATTTTTTTTGTTTTTTGTTTTTGAGGGAAGTTTTTGGGGAAATGGCGGTTGAAATTGAAAAATTTTGTTTTGTGGGATTTATAAAAGGAAGTAATAAAAAAATTATTAATTTTTGAATGTTGGAAATAAAATTTGAACAGTGTTTAAGGAATATTTAACGGGTTTTTAGATTTAAAGTTTTGGAAAAATGGCGGTTGAAATTAAAAATTTATGTTTTCAGTGGTTGAAATTGATGAATAATTATTTTTTGTGAGTGTTTATTATATTTTAGAACGCAACAGATAAAATTTAAACAGTGTTTAACGAATTTTCATCTTAAAAATTTAGCAAAAATGGCGTTTAAACACAAAATTTCGTATTTTAGGTGATTAAAAACAATAGTTAAACACTTTTTCATCAAGTATTATACTTTATAATGTAAGAAATCAAATTTAAACACTGTTTAAAAATATATTAACGAATTTCAACCTTAAAATTTTTGCAAAAATATCGGTTAAAATCCAAAAATTTCAATTTAAACGATTAAAAACTTTAATTAAACATTTTAAAACCACATTTCACATATTTAAACACTGTTTAAAAACATATTAACGAATTTCAACCTTAAAATTTTTGCAAAAATATCGGTTAAAATCCAAAAATTTCATTTTAAACGATTAAAAACTTTGATTAAACATTCAAAAACCACGTTTCACACATTTAAACACTGTTTAAAAACACATTAACGAATTTCAACCTTAAAATTTTTGCAAAAATATCGGTTAAAATCAAAAAAATTTCATTTTAAACGATTAAAAACTTTGATTAAACATTCAAAAACCACATTTCACATATTTAAACACTGTTTAAAAAATATTTTCCGGTGTTGTGAGTCATGTGCTCTGCACTAGGTCAATGGACATTCGCCCGTTATTTTATCGGCGTCTTACGACACCTGACAAACGAGTTACCAAACCTAATAAAACAAAAAATAGATCACCAATCCATTCAAACACCAACATCAAACCTCAAACTCGTTTTAAAAATTACACCACATTAAAAAAAAGCAAAAAAACAAAATGAAAACAAAATTCCAACCTCGGTACAAAAATTTTTTCTCAAAGGAAACCGGTCGTAAATCTCCGATAATCCGATCAAAAACCGATACACCGCGTTTACTCTCATTCCAACGCTTTTAAAAGGTTGCGTTATCTATCTTCGATTAATCCACGTTAAATTGAGTCATTTTATTTAATCGTAATGCAGTTATTTCTAATCAAATGTACAATGGTTTCAATTGACATTCAAGTGTTTACTGTTGTCCTTAAGCCTACGACCGTCGATTTTCGTTCGAAAATGAGGATTGTAAAGGTATTAAATGTTTGTTTTTAATGAGTAGAGTACCGAAGTGGAATTAAGTCGTATAAAATCGTGTTAGTCTTACCTGAAGTGTGATAGCAATCGAATCTTTTCACCAAAGCGAGTAGCACATCCGACCACGACCTGTCTACAGTCGCCATTTCTATTGACAAGGAATTGGAAAAGGCGATGCTGAGTTGATAAATTGGAAATGAGTAATTTTTGGTGATGTTAGGTAAGAAATGTTTATGAATGTGGTATCAGATTAAAGTTTATCAATTAGTCGAGTTGGTGAGATAGGTTGGTGATAGGAGTTACGATGACGAGGGTTTGTGTTTCGTTTTGGGTGGTGGGAAAAGGTGGAATCGATTTGTTTATTTTCAGAAAAATGTGGTAAAATGTTGAATATTATAGATTTTTTTTTTAAGCGTGATTATCAAATATTGATAGACGTTTGCGAGAAAAATTTAGCCTTGAAATTACTCATGGAAATTAACTTTTAAGTAATTTTCCAGAAAATCGATCTTTATACCAAAATGGAGGCTGAACATTGAATTCTTAAAATTTATTATTTTTTTTCGTCAAATTTCGTGTTACAAATATTTCTAAATTATTATTTCGCATGCTTTTATTAACTTCCTCCGATCGTAATACTGCTACTTATCGAACTACTTTTCTCAGTGCAAGTCACGTGTAGAGAGCCATCTCTGGAAAAAATTTGAAATATTAAGAAATTAACCGAAATTAAATTAATTTTGCATTTTGTATACGAAACTTTTATAAACCTTTTTAAATGAAAATTAGCTGTAATTTCTGGATTTTGTGGCAATTCCTTTAAGACAACCTGGAAAAAGTAATTAAAATTTAATTATTAATAATTTCTTTCAAGACAAAAATTTAATTTTCACGTTTTCTAATTAATTTTTTTCCTTGATTTTGTAATTTCTCACCTTTCCTAAAAGAACTTTTTCTTCCAAGTCTTCCCACACTTCCATACACAATGAGTTTTGGTCGGCGGGTAAATTAAAAATTTTATGACCGTGAGACGGCAAAACCGTTTTAGGTGGAAAAACGCATTGAAAATTTTCCGTTTCATTTTCTACAACCTGTTTAAATATTCCATCAAAATTATCAAAAAATTTTAAATAATTACACACAAAATTTTAACTTACCGTGATATAAATTCCACGTGATAAGCAATTCATCTCGCAATTTTCATTAAAATTATTTTTGGAAATCAAAGCACTCTGAAAAAACATATTCAAATCGTGGATTAAATTTAAAATATTGAATAAAAATAATAAATTCATACCTGGCAGGCGCTTCCAATTGCTATAACTTCATCAGGTGGAATAGAATTTAATACTTCAGCGTTAGAAAATAATTCTTTGATACTTTGGAATAATTTTGGCGTTTTTGCTCCTCCACCTGACAAAATCACCTGCGAAAACAAAAATTATTATTTTACCAAATTATAATTTAAAAATAATTTTTTCTTACATGCTGAACATCTTTCCGATCTAAACCCGCTTTCTTCAAAACTTCATCAACCGGATTAAGCAAATTAGGTAAAAACGTAGCTAATATTGACTCAAACCGCGCTCTAACAAATTCACAAAACTAGTTTAATTAACCGAAATAATCAATGAATCGATCGATTAAATATTTACCTAGTCACATTACAATTAAAGTCGACACCTTCGTGTAAAGATTCGACAAAACACTGAGCGGTGCTCATTGAAGATAAAATGTGTTTCGAATTCTCAGCTGCGGCTGTTAATTTAGCAACCGATCGTCGACTGTCATAAACATCAATATAATACCGCCTAAAATAAAAATCACAAAATTTATTTAAATATATTTTTTAAAGTAGAGATTATCATCTGAAACCATTATTTACTTTCGAAATTCCTCCGCCAAATATTTAACCAGTAAATCAGTAATCTGATCAGCGCCGACGTCATTTCGGTAAACATAACCGATAACGGAGTAAATTCCTGAATTGACGTAAACCGCAGTGACGTCAAGCGATCGACCACCAATGCGATAAACTATTGAGTATCTGAAAAAAGTTAAAATTTTAAATTTTTTGGTTTGAGTTTTATTTGTCAAATTTTTACCCGTTGTGTTTGGGATGTTCTTGTCCGATATTATAAGCTAAAAGACACGCTGCGGGTTCGGAAATAATTTGTAGAATGTTAAATCCACTTTTCGTCGCGATATCCCTGGAAAAATTTTGAAAAATTTAAACAAAATGATAAAATTTATATTTTAAAAATATACCTAATTAAATTTTTCTTCGTATCGTCAAAATGAAAGGGAACAGAAATAACAGCGTCGTAGGCATTTAATTGTCCGCATCTGCTTTTCGCAGTTTCTGTAATATCGAAACAAAATATTTTAAATAATGTGATGAAAACTAATGAAATTTTTGTTTTTCTGTACCGATTATTTTATCAAAAATTGCATTTAAAACTTCTTGCGGCGTTAATTCGTTGTTGTCCATGTTAAAACACAATTTGTCTCCGTTTTTTGTCATCAACTGAAAATTTTAAAAATATAATTTAAATACTACAAATAATATCATTAATTATTTTGATTTTGATTTCTTACTTTGCACGCGTGAGTCGCGTTATATTTTTCTACAATTTCTTTATCATCATCCAACACACTCTTCACGTGACAAACCGTATTCAGCGAGTTTCTTATTAACCCTTGTTTAGCAGAAATACCAACTGTCTAATTAAAAAAAATACATCGTTATTACACAAAATAATTACTGGTAATAATTAATAAAATTAAAAATACTAACTCTTTCTTTTCCATTAAAAGCTACAACAGCCGGCGTAACTCGATCACCAGCGTCATTAGTAACGATTTCAGTGTTGCCATCCTGAAAATTACCATTAATGCTTGTTAATTCATATATTAAAGATTATTTTTGTGTATTTACAAACTCACTTGAAAAATCGCAAGTGCTGTCGTTGTGCACCCCACGTGGATACCGAAAGGAGTCATGACGAAAACGTCGAAGTTATATTTTAAAAAACTTTAGATCTCACCAAATAAACACCAAAGTATCCTCAACACTTCCCAATAATAATTTATATAAATTCAAATTACTAGATATAAACTACACACGTAAAGACTGCTTATAATCGTGGTCGGTATTTACTAGGAAAAAGCAATGACGCCATTATTAGCTCGTTGCCAACTAGCGCCACCGCTAAAAGTGCGCCATCTAGTGTTCGCATTGAGGAACAACGCCTTATACGTGGATTTATAGCTTGTCTCATTATTAATGCATCAGAAGTAAATTTTCAAAAAGCACTACCCACAAATTTCCCGAACGGTGGCATTTATCAATTGGCGCTACTTTTTATTTTTATCTTAATAATTTTTCAGCAATAGAATAAAAACAATTTTTATATCTGTTAAAACATGTTACAAATAAATTGGATTGCAAATAGTACTGTATAGTAAAAGTTATAACAACAACATGGATATAAATCTTGTTTTTTCATCTTACGTCTAATTTTCTGGCATCGTGACATATGGGGGATACCCGCGTGATCGATTTTCAACGTCGCCTGGATTGTGATATCCGCAACACGAGCAGATTTTACAACAAGAAATGCTCGATATAACGATACTAACGGCTGCTTGTACAAATGATAACAAAAGTATCGGGAGAAATATGGAAGCAGGTGCATAGAATCTGAAGTCAGCCCATTCAATAATGTCCGCTGTCACCGTAGCCGTTACGAAGATGCAAGGACCTACAATACCCATTACCAAACTGGCTATAACGCAGCCGCGGTAACGGACTGTATCTCTACCACCGAAAATTGAAAGAATGCCGAGGGTAACGTGGAAAATGGCGCAAACCAAACCGAAATATGATGTGGCTACAGTCGGGTAGATGTAACCAACTTCGAAACAGCAGAGGAAAAGAAAACCGCCTACTACTATGTCCATTATACCTGAAAATGTTGGGTTTTAAATTATGCGAGATCAAAGGTGTAACAGGTGGGCGGTTACCAAATGTGAGCAGCCATTTTGAACGATGCACATTTGTCGAGGACTCGGTGTTGTTTGTTCGTTGTGGTTGGTAATAAACCTGTACAGAAAAATTAATCAAATTTCTATGATATTATCGGTTATTGCATATGTTACCGTACTTGTGAGTTGTTTACGTATTGCGGTACTGCGGGATACAGAATCGCCTGATTAGTTGCACCTGCAGGTACATCTTGGGATTGATTATTCACCTGCTAAAATATTGAATACGCTTTGGTTAGTTAAAGTAATTTTAATTCTATGTAAACTTGTTTATACGTCTGCTTGTTCCTTGTATTCCGGGGGAGGATCACTCGGTGCGTCCATCGTGACCAAATTCAGTATTAGATAATTACTATACGCATGCGCGGTGTTACACCCTGGTGGCAGATTAGAAAAGTAAATTCTAAAACGCTTCTTAGTTACGAACCAATCAAAATCCTCGGTTACCAACGACCAATCAAAATACGCCAAATTTCTTCTGACGTCATTCCTTTCGAGTTCAACGTGGATTCCTCGTAGACGTTACGCCGGTTTTCTGAGTATTTATTACAGCTTTCGTTAGGATTCCTCGCAGTTTATCTTATATTTTATCCACGTTATACCACGGATAGCGCTTATATCACCCGACTAAACTAATTTTGTGACTCAAAGTTGACCAATTCGAGATGAAACTTAACTCTTCCGCGTTCACGTCGTCGACGTTCTTATTTTCTATTCTCTTATTTCTCCTTTCTCCTCAATTTATTTTGACAGCAAAAGAAGAAAAATGTGAAGGTAGGTTTAGAAATTACATCCTAATAAGTGAAATGTTATTTTTTAAACTCTAATTTCGATTTTTTGACTTTTAGTTTGCGTCAGCTTTTTAAAGAAATTCACATCTCAGTTGAGTGACACAGAAAAAGGAAACCAAAATAAAGTAGAAGAAAAGTTTAGAGAAGTTTGTAAGGAGAGTAAAGGAAAGGATAACAGATTGGTAAGAAGAAAAATTAAGCATTTCTGAGAATTTTACTGACTCCAAAATTTTGAATTTTTTGAAATTTTTTGGAATTTTTTGGAATTTGTTTCAAATTCGACGAAATTTTACTTATTTATTTTTTGTAGTGTTATTACATCGGTGGATTAGAAGAATCCGCGACTTCAATCATCGGCGAAATGGCTAAACCTTTAAGTTGGGGAATGCCACCTGAAAAAGTGTGCGAAAAACTGTTGAAGAAAGACATTCAAATTTGCGAACTGAGATACGGTAAAAAAAATTCAAAATTTACCTGCAAAAAATTTTCTAAAATATTAAATTAACTTACTTTCTTTTATAGAAAAAGTAATCGATTTGAAAACCACCGACCTGAAAAAACTCCGCGTTCGCGATTTGAAAAAAGTTCTCGACTCGTGGGGCGAAGTTTGCGACGGTTGCATCGAAAAACCCGAATTTATCCAAAGGATAGAAGAACTCAAACCTAAATACATGCGAGACGATTTATAACAACAACTTAATTTCTAATTCCCATAAAATTACAAAAAACCCACAATTTTTTTTGTACCTCAAAAAAACAACAAAAAATCGAAAAAAATCTGAAAAATTTTTTCTTATATAAGTAAATAGAAATTATTTTCTGTAGCAAACATTAAAAATTCCATTTTATTTATTTATATACACAGGGTTACATTAAAAGTTAATATTGAAATAGCAGCAGATCTTGGATATAATTATTTGTCAATTATTTTTCCTTTTCTCTTTTCAGCTAAGTTGTAATAAAATAGTTGCCTCGTTTTTCCCAGTCCCGTTTGCTACGTGATTTTATTTTGTTTGTCGTCTTTAAATGCTAAATAAAACGCGGGGAAGTTTATTTTTGACTAGTTAATTAAAGGAGCTATTTAGTTAGTTGACATAATTAAATAACAATCCCGTCATGTAAGAAAAAACACCACAAAAAATTTTTTTTGTTTTTTTTTTTAAATATTTCGTTTTCGTCATTTTTAACTTAAATTCGTTATTAGTAAAATTAAATAAAAATTAGTCTCTAACTTAAAAAAAAATAAATTTCAATTTAATTGAAATAGTTGAGACAATTTTTATTATTATTTTTCGTCTTTTGGAAAGTAGAAAAACAAAAATTTCCAAAAATAACCGGCGTGTTTTTCGTTTTATAATTTCAGGAAAAAAACAAAATGTAAAATTTCACATTTTTTCCCTTTTTTTCACCTTCAAACAAAATAAAAATAACTTGCAAAAAATTTTCACATTATTTAAAACTTAAAAAAAAAATGCACATTTTCACAATAAAAATAAAAACCAAAAAACAAACTCAAAAAAAAAAAACCTTAAAAATTCACAAATTTTCAAATTTTTTAAACTCAAAAAAAAAAAAAAAAATTTTTACGTCATTTTTTTCATTTACGTGGCCCCCCTGCGCCGCCATTTCCTTTCCCTCCAGTGCCAATCTCTCGTTCGTGTTCCTCAAAAAATACTCTCGTGATAACGATATCCCCCGTCGACAATGTCTGACAACTCGCGTCGATCATCAACTTCTTCGACTCTTCCGACAACGACCCGATCGAGCTCGCCGAAATCTTCTCGCTAGGAACATCAGTCGCTTTCCCGACTGGCGAATCCCCGCACGACATCTCTTTATCGCTCCTGTGACAATTACATCGACAACACAATCCGACATTATTCGACACTCCCATCAGCGCCTCGATCCGTCCGTTCGCCAAATATTCGTCGACGTAATGCCAATTGCCGAAATTGGCGGGAGACGACACCTGGTTAACACGGTGATACGGGGAATCGGGGGACAATTTCCCGCTCTCGCCGTCCATGCTGTCGACGTCGTCGTCTTCATAGTCGTTGAGCTCTTCGCCATCGCCGCCATTTTCCGGGGAAGTCTCTGAATCTTCGGCAGACCGAACGCTACCTCCTTCCGAGCTTTTTCCTTGAAGTCTTTCGAGTTTTCTGGCTACTTTGTAGGATCCTTCGAGTTTTTCGCGTTCGTCTTCGGAAAGTTCGAGGTAGCGGAGAAGTCTAATCTCTCGGTTGCTGAGCACGATTTGTTTTCCAGTGGCCATAGCGAGTTTGGCTTTGAGGTCGGCTACTTCGGTTTCGATCTTTCGCGTTTTCTTTTTTTGTTTTACTTCGTCTACGTTGATGTAGGTGGTGATTTGTTCGGAGCAAAGTTCAGAGAACAATGGAAGAAAAGCGGGAAGCAAGAGACTGGAAATTGTGAGAAAAATTATATTAAAATTTGTTGAAAATTGGAAATATTTTAAGATAATTTCAGTTTAGTTTTGAGATTTAGAAGTTATTTAAGATTTTTCAAACTTAGTCAAAATTTGGAAATTAATTTTTAAGAGGAAAAATTCGGTTCGAATTTGAAGACGTAACATAAAATTGAATTAAAATTTGTTGAAATTAGGTAAATTGGTTAAAAATTGTAAAGATTTTAAGATAATTTCAGTTTAGTTTTGAAATTTAGAAGTTATTTAAGATTTTTCAAATTTAGTTAAACCTTGAAAATTAATTTTTACGAGCAAAAATTCAGTTTAAATTTGAAGAAATATCATAAAATTAAACCAAAATTGATTAAAATTGGTTTAAAATATAAAAATTTATCACTTTTCGCATTAAATTTTCAAAATTTCAAACGTAAAAATATTTAAAAAAATAATTCTGAACAACAAATTTTCAAAACAAAATTACAAATATTGTCTAAATTTCAAATCACTAAAATTTTCCAATTCAAAAACAATCTTACGCATTCATGGCTTCGTATACAGTTGGCACTAACGCGAGTACATCGTACGAAGCATAGACGATCATTTCGTCCGATAATGGCCGTCGACTCCAAAATTTCTGGTCCCGTCGGTACACTTTCTTCATCTGATCTTTTTTCGGATTAACTGGCCCTCCGTACATCTTACACAAAGTATTTAAAGAAATATTTTTCACTTTATAAACTGGT
Organism: Stigmatogaster subterranea; assembly: GCA_034696085.1. Lineage (NCBI taxonomy): Eukaryota > Metazoa > Arthropoda > Chilopoda > Geophilomorpha > Himantariidae > Stigmatogaster > Stigmatogaster subterranea. The sequence continues at coordinate 37,384 of JAQIWS010000140.1, read as the reverse complement.
TTCCCAGTTTGCTGCAACTGAATTATGGCATGTGCGGCCTAAAAAAACCAAAAATACAAAATTAACAAAAATCTCTAAAATCAATAAATTAATCCCAAAACTCACCTGAGTATCAAAAACATTTCGTAAAGTGACTCCAAATTGGTGGTACAGCGCACCGCTGTCATTTCGACAGTCGTGAACCACCTGAAATTTTAAAAATTTACAAAATTAGGTCCAAAAATCCAAATTTTTCCCATCAAAAATCAAACTTTTCATTAAAAAAAATATAAATTAAATTTTTCGATCGAAAATCCAAATTTTTCTAATCAAAAATCAAATTTTCTATTAAAAATCGAATTTTTCGAAGGAAAATCCAAATTTTTCCAATTAAAAATTGAACTTTTTCAGTAAAAAAATCTAAATTAAATTTTTCCATTAAAAAATCAAATTTTTAGATCGAAAATCCAAATTTTTCGAATCAAAAATCTAATTTTTCGAATCAAAAATCCAATTTTCGATCAAAAATCTAATTTTTCGACAAAAAATCCAAATTTTTCGAATCAAAAACAGAATTATTCTCTCAAAAAACCAAAACTTTCTTCACCTTGATCACCGAATCATCTTCCAAAATCATCCTTAACCCTCCTTCAGCGATTAAATCAGGATTAGACACAATATCGAATAAATAAACTTGTCCATCCCACGTTCCAATTTGCAATAACGTCATCGGTCCACTCGGGCCTAAATTAACTCCTTCTCCATCCAACGATATAATCGGCGGATTCCCAACCGTCAAACGCTTAATCACCGCCAAACTTTCTTTACTCTTCGTTATAATCTTCACCGATTTCAAAATCCTAATCTGGTTTAACTCGGGATAAGCATCCGTATCAAAAGTGGTCGCTTGCAACCTCGATTGCTCCATCGCCGTATTATCAGCGACGGCCTTCATAACGTGCGACATGACGCGTTGTTTAAACGACTGCGGGCAACTCACCGCGGGTCTCGCCGGGAAATCAACCACCGACCTCGGCGAAGAAAGAGCGGGCGGTGCCGTCGGAGACGTGATTTTCGGCGCCACCAAAGTGACCATATTCGATTGAACTAAGAAAATATTCGAATGCATTCTAAGAAACGTCGCTACATCTTGCGGATTTTTAACCATCTTCTGCCATATTTCTCTGGGTAATTGAGTACTAAGATGTCCGAATAAATGCTCGACCGTCATCGGGCCTTTATTTTGTATTAAATCAGTGAATAAATTGAGAAGTTGATTCATTAACTGCGGGTCGACAGTTTCGTACTCGGGCGCTCCGGGTGAGGATATCTGTCCACTATTCTGCAACGCTTCTAAATTTTTCCTTAACAAAACATGCTCGTCTTTAACGACAAAAACGTCGGGAAATTTCTGCAAAAAATCTTTAAATTCTCGAACATGTTGTCCCGATATATGCCGAACTTCGGGTGTAGCTTGCGACCGATGACCTAAGAGACTCTTTATCGGGACTTCAGCTACGCCGTACATAGCGAGCTTATCCCTAAAGTAATCTACAGCTTCTTCTCCGTAATCTCTCCGTCCACATAATTTACTCCCGTTGCTGCCAGTTGTCACGCCGTTCGAATACGTGGTGAGGGAGACGTGGTCACCATCAACGGTGAACAGAGATGGATATTGAGAGAGAAATTTCCTCAAACCAGCTTGACTTCCACCCGCAATCTGTCTCATTTCTTTCGTGAATCCTCTCGTGCCGAATTGGCACGACAAGTCATGTAAAGTCCTAGGTTGGCCCTTATCCATTAAGCGGTCGAAAAAAAAGAGCAAAGTCATATTGCGGATTTCATCGTAGTCTTGTCCGTCCATCATGGCTGGTTCCGAGTCCCTCGGACCCTGGGTCACAAATTTTGGCACATAACACGCGAGGAAACGCCTAAAATCCGGCGTTAAGGCACTTTGAGGAAGGAACGGCAGAAGCTGGCAGGGCCATCTTGAATTCTTGACGTCACGTGACCAGTTTAGCCTCGCGTTGGGGTGTGACTGAAATGTGAATTCGGAAATTAAAACCGTGTGCACCGTGTTTTTTGGTTTTTGGGTTAAATTCGGTTGAAATTTGGTTTTTTTTAGTGGAGTGGTTTATTAATTACTTTTTTGTGTTTTTGAAGAGTTTTGTATGAACAAATTTAGTTTTTTTAGGAAAATATTTTTTGAAGTCAGTTGAAAAAGTTAATTCGGTGTCGGATGGTATCAGTTTCGACAGATGTTTGTCTGACGAAATTCGCCAGATGTTTTAACTGTCGAACAATTTTTTTTAACAACAATTTCTTTATAAAACACATCAAAAATTCCCCAAAAAACCTAAACTAAACACCCAAACACCAAAACCCAACCCCAAAACATGCCAAAAATCCAAATTTCTAATTTTTCACTCAAACCGAAACCAAACTTTAAAAACCGAAACCAACAAACAAAACTCAAATTCCCATCTAAAAACCAATTCCAACTCACCAAAAATCTCTTATTCGTCATCGTATAATCTCCGTACATCGGAATAACCATCCTCGACGGCGTCGTAGACTCGTAGTAACGGCTTTTGTGAAGGGGGAAAACTCGGCGTCGTCCGCACACCTGCGTAGGAGTGGCGATGGGGAGGGAAATGAAAGCAGTTCTCTTTCATTCAACTGCCACGTGCTGATAGCAGCGCACGCGCTAACATTTTAAATTACCCGCGCCCTCGTCTGACGTCACGCATATTCATTGGTACCAGCAGAATTAGGCTTAGAAGTTGAATTTTTTGTATGGATAATAAATGCAGCCTAGTTATTATTTTTGAAAGATGGATTGAGAATAAATATAAGTGGAGCTTGTTGAATAGGGTTTTTGTTGGATAAAAGAATTTGTATGGTATTGTCAGTAGTGCGGTGAAGCGTTGTAGATCGATAAATGTTTTGAATTTTGGGGTTATGGAGGTTTGGAGGTTGTAAATAAGGTTTTATGTGGGAAAATTTAGTGGGGACGTTAATTTTAGATTGTAAGTAAAGTAAATTTAAAATGTTAAACCTTATTTTATGAATTTAATGTCAGTTTGTTTAGAAAATTGTGTAGAATATATATATATTTGTTTTGAAACTAATTGTCTTCCATAGTCAAAAAAACTGAGCAGATGTTTCCGTTTCATTCAATAAAAATTTAAAATATGTAGCGTAATAAATAATCGTTGTTCCTATTTTGTAAGTAACACAAATTACACATTTAAGACCTCAATTTAGACATTTTAATACTAAATACATCAAAAATATGTTCTAAAACAAACTTCTTCATATTGAACCTCACTGTACTCCATAGCGATCGATGCGCCACCTAACGACAAAATAATAAATTATTCATTTCAAACAAGCCATCACTCGGTAAACAACCTCAGTTAATATTTTAAAATCGACCCCAAAATGCAAAATATAATCCGACATACCACTAAACAAATCCAAGAATGTTTTATCCACCGTTATTTCGCAACTTCAAGGCCGTTTTTCCACCCACAACGCAAAGAAACGATTATGAACGTGTTTGACCGCGATGCTAAAGTGACTCAACGGGAACGAGCCTCGCTTTTACCGGAGAACAAAATCTACGATTACCTCAAAGAAGAAGTCGGATATCGCATCGCCGATCGCATCTTCGACATCAAACGAACTTTTCCTCTAGCCGTCGAACTCGGATGCGGCAAAGGATTTATAACCAAACATTTAGCCAACGATTCAATCAACGAAATTTACCAATGCGATTCGAGTCAACTTTTATTAAACGAAACTCAAATTTCAGATTCAATTCCAACTCAAAAAATGTTGATCGACGAAGAAAAATTACCGTTTAAGGAAAACTCTATCGATTTGATGTTCAGTGGTTTATCTCTTCACTGGGTTAACGATTTGCCTGGAACTTTTCGTCAAATTCAAAAATGTTTAAAAAACGATGGCGTTTTCATCGGCGCCATGTTTGGTGGTGAAACTTTGTACGAACTTCGTTGTTCTCTTCAGTTAGCTGAATTAGAAAGAGAAGGTGGATTCGCACCTCATGTTTCTCCGTTTACTGATGTTAGGGACTTAGGGAATTTATTAAATCGAGCTGGGTTCACGATGTTGACGATGGATTTGGATGAGTTTCGGATTGGTTATCCCGGATTAATGGAGTTGATGTTGGATTTGAAGGGAATGGGTGAAAATAATTGTGCCTGGAATAGGAAATTGCATTTACATAAAGATAGTATGATAGCAGCGTCTGCTATTTATAAATATATGTACGGAAATAAGGATGGATCGATTCCAGCGACGTTTCAGATTTTGTATATGATTGGTTGGAAACCTGACCCGAGTCAACCGAAAGCTGCAACGAGAGGATCGGGCGATGTGTCGATGAAGGATTTGTATAAAATTGATCGAATTCAGAAAGATAAGAAAGATGAGAGTGAAAAGTAATGTAAATGTGGATATTTAGTTTTGTTGTAAAGTGTGAATAATAAAAATAATGTGTAATTAATTTTCTGCGGGATGAGATTAAAAATGGCGGATATACAAATGGCGACTAAGAGAAGTAGGAGTGAAGCGGGAATGTCTAAAAAAAGTGGTGACAGTGATGAAAAGAAATATAAAGGAGGGGTTTTTGAGTGCAGTAATTGTAAATTAAAAGAAAGATATCATTATTTTGGAAGAAAACCACCTTTTGCACGACATTTTTTGTAGGTTTTTCACATTTTTGCGTAAAATATTCTTGAATTGTAATTAATTTTCCTTTTCTCATTCGAATAAAGTTTTAAAGAGGAAGCTTACATTGCTCGTGATTTATTATCTCCTCGAGAAGAAAGTTTATTCCTCCTTCTCGGAGGCAATTGCAAAACATGCGAAAAACCAGTTTGCCAAAAACAGGTATCAAATTAACAAATTTTGCAATTATAATATATAATCGTTAATAATCTTAATTTATTCCAGGAATGCAGCATATTTTATACCAATCGTTACTGCATCTCATGTCTGAAATCAAATCTCAACCAATTTCCTGAAGAAATCATAAAACTAGTCGAAAAAACGCAGAACACAGAATAAAAATATATATTTTTAAATTCCATTTATTTAGCAAATTTTCTATTTCTCAGTAAATAATTCCACAAATTCATGTTTAAATTTTCAAAATAATATTTCTGTAACAATCCCAAAAAATAATTATATACACAAAAATGACACAAAAAAGCATGAACAAGACTAGATTAAATATAAATAAATTTATAAATTTCATTTTTCGTGAGTTTAGCTCAGTTTAGTAAACAATGATTGTTCTTGTACATATCTTTAAAAACATTTCTCAGTTATTATTGTATTAAATAAATATTAAAATGCAGCGATTCAACGAATCTAAAAAGATTCATCCTCACTGACTTGTATATTAAAATATTTTCTTTTTTATCTCTTTTGTACAAAGTGAAAGACAAAAATTCTTTTTATAATATCTAAAAACAAAAAAATATTTTGTTAAATATCATACGAAAAAAAAAAATAAACACGAAAAAAACTATCCAAATTCATTTAGTTTAAAAAATCACAAAAATTAACCTCGAGAAGCAACAACAGATTTCAATTAATAAATTGACAAAAAATTTCTAGTAAAAAACACAAATTATTCCAAAAGTGTAGCTGAATGCATTTCTTTTTTCCACCTTTTAAAAACACGAAAAAATCATTAAAAAATTGACAAAAAATTTAATTTTTGTTCTTACTTTTCAACCGTAGCTTCGTTTTCGGCGTAAAACATAATCGATTGATGACTTGGATGATCTAACTGAAATCCTAACGTCGGGTCTGCGTTTTCAAACAACTAAAAACCAAAAAATTTTCACATCAAAATCTTCAAATTTCAACCCTAAAAAATTTATTTTTATTACCTCCGAACACGGATTCAACTGAAAACCGAGAAGTGGAATACTTTCCAACGCTGCAACATCCTGAAATTCATTTAAATTTTCAATAAAACAAATTTTCAAATTTTCAAAATTCAAAATTTCAATTTTACCTCACTCGCTTTGTAAGAATACAAAACTTTTTCATTAAGAACGAACCAATATCGTCTCCACGTTTTCTTAACTTTCTTCTGCAGATAACCTCTCATAGCTGCTCCTTGATGATTAGCACCAACTTCTTTAAGCACTTGCGGAAGACGTCGACCTGCTTTTTTCCCATTTCCGGTAAACTTCTTAAACTGCGAACGAAGATTAGCGCGTGAATCCGTTTCTTCTAACGGATTAAATGCTAATTTTCGACATACAAAAAAAAATTTCAAAAATTTTCTTAAACCATCAAATTTATCAACCAAACAAACCTTCAGCCAACATCGGAAAACAAATATCACAAACGCGTCCACTTTGGTACTGTTGATACTGCAGTGGAGCCTTATTCGACGAACACGGAGCACAAACAACCTTAAAAAAAAAACAAAATGTTATATAAAAAATTATTTTTAAACAAAAATCGACAATTTTCAATACTTTTCCACAAGCTCGACAATGATGTCGTCTAAAAGTGACGGTAAAAGGAGCCGTGCAGATCTGGCACATCGTAACTCGACTATCGGGAATCCAAACCGGAGCTTGATTCCCGAGCATGGCATCGGAACCCGTTTCTTCAGATTGTCCTTTGGATCCGGGAAAAGTTCCTCTTCGTTGGGCGTTAGTCGTAATGGCGTCGGTGAGGGCTTTGATCCATTGGTCGCGTTCCAAAGGCGAAGAAGCGGATAAAATAAAAGATCGTGTGTTGGAAATGATGCTGAATTCGTTTAGATAATCTTCGTTCGACGGAACTGTAACCTGATTTAAGAAATGTTGATTTAATGTTTGTTTTTAGAGTTTTAAATTGTGTAAATCGTACTCTCATTCCGAGTAATGGTAATTCGTGATGAAGGCGATAAGAACCTAATTGAATCACGTCAGTGTGTAGCAAAACGTCGTTGAACTATTAAATAGATAATTAAATAAAATTGAAATAAGTTATAAAATTATTTTTGTAAAATGTTAAAGTAAGAAATTACCAAAATAAACCATCTCGGTTGCATAACTTTTCGCGATAGTTTACACAATTCTCCTTCTTTAATAAATGTCTGTGAAAACACAAAAACGAAAATTAGTAAATGTTTGATTTTTAAGTAAAAATTGGAATGCTTACTCTTCCTGGACGGATAATTTCGTGGTCCCCGATGATGCTGTTTTGAATTTGAAGTAATTTAGCAAAATTGTCCTGCAAATAAAAAAGAATTGTGAATCCGCGAATTTACGAATTTTTGAATTCTTTTGAATTTTTTTGAATTTCTTGAATTTTTTGAATTTTTTGAATTTTCTCGCCTATATTAAATTTCTCAATTCTTATTTTTACTATTTCTAAAATTTTGAACTTACTCCTTGTTTCATCGTTTGATTAGCATGATTCGCCACATCGGAGACAATAGTCAAAGCAGCTACAAAACACAAAAAATCCCACCTTCAACAAAAAACCCATTTTCATTTATACCAAACGCTTTCATACCCACAGTTTCTTCATACTCGGGTGAATCCAATGTCAAATGTTTAAGGTAATCTCCCAACAACAACCGATATTGAGGAATCCGTTGCACCGGTTTGAGCATATAATGTTTAATAGCTAATTTATTGCATCTCGGAGACATCTGAAAACAAACAAAAAAAATCATTGCACATTTAAAAATCTTTTCTCGAAAGAACAAAAAACTAAATTCTTTAACCTCGAATTCTTTAACCACTTGAGAAAACGCTGGACACTTTTTACAAGCATCATCGAGTATTGCCATCAGACCTTCGAAATCTTTAATATAAGATGAGTATAATTTCAAAAACGGTCCTTTTTTAGTAATCACATCTGCGATCCTCCCGGCCTCATCCCTACAAAAACCAAAAATTAATCTCACAATCTTCCACTTAAAATTCACCTTAATACCAATTGTTAATCCTCTCTGTTAAATCCTTCAACAAATCCTGATTCAAATCCTGCAATTGCGGTAGATAATTAAAAATCTGATCCATAATGCTCTTCGGTAACACATTCGCTCGAACGACGACTTCTCGAAAATCCTACAAAATAAATAAATTATTAGTTAATTAACTACGGTAGAGGTACAAAAATCCGGATTCTCAGACAGTAATTTTAATGTTTACATTTAACGAAAAATTTTGATAAAATTTCACATTTAACGAAGAATTTTAATATATTTTAAATTTGACAAAGAATTTGATAAAAATTCGATTGCAAGGAAAAATTTTGACATTCGGACTGGTCCGGATTCTCGGATTATCCACCCAAAAATCTGGATTTTTTATTGTCCGGATTCTCGGATAGTCCGGATTTTTGGATTTTTACTGTACTAACTATTACAACCAAAACACAAACCTCGTTCAACAATCTCAACGTATCCACGAAAACTTTCTCCGACGTCATCAACTCCTTAGCGATCAAAAACTTCTTCGACTGACGATGTTCGACAACGCTCGACGACGCACTCGACACGTCATCAGCGCACGACTGAGCAGTCAAAAAACTATTCCCACTCGTGTCAGCCTCGCTTTCGTCTCCGGAAGTACAATTGTACCAACTATCTTCCGAAGTCTGCAACGACTGAATACTAAACCTCTTCACCATTTCTTTCCCGCCATCGATCGTCGAATCGCTTCCACCTGGCGTTTCAGGTGTTCCGCATCTTCCATCCCCCGAACATTCGGGGACATTTAAATTTCCAGGATCCGGATCCGGAGCTACTTCGCAATAATTAGCATTCGGATCTAACTCCATTCGTGGAACCCTAACGTCGGTCGACGGTGGGGATCTTGAATTTCCAGAACTTAAACTCCGAGTTCGACCTAAAATTCGATGATGGTGATGTCGACTTCCACTTTTACTGTCGGAATCATCGACATCGGTTGTCGAACTACTACTCGGACTTTGTTCTCTCGGTTGCAGTTGAAGACTCCCTCGTCCGACTCGACCGGTTTTTTTACGACTACCTAATGATAAAATGGCGGCTGACGGTTCTTGAAACGGCGACTCGACGCCGCCTTCGGCGCGACCGTCGGAAGTGTCGACATCACCGGATTGACCTGGGATTACGCCTTCGTCGTACCAACTCGTTGTTCTCTCGGTTGATTTTTTCTTGTTGTTTTTCCAACTCGATTCACTCGACGTCGATTTTTGAGACGGTGTCGGACTCGACGCTGTTTTCGGACTTTTCGTTTGTTCTTCTTCGTCTTTAATGTCGGTGTAAAAAACGCTGCTGCCGATACCACCGGGTATCGGAACCGGAGTAACTATCAATCTATCGATAACTTGAAATTTTTTCGGATTCCCGTCTTCTTCTCTCAACGTCGATTCTTCGGACGGCGGTTCAGATTTATCCACCAAATTCTCGAACCATTCTGGTTTGCGACTATCCTCCGTTTCCGACAAATCTTTTTTTCCATCTTCCCCTGGTTTATCCCCACCTCCTCCACTATCTCCAGACCCCCTTCGATCACTCAACGGCATCAAAACCCCAACTTGCATACTTCCAACTCGAATATGAGCTGCATCGATTTCTTGAACGTTAATCTTCTTCACGTTAATCTCATTCAAATTCAACTTCCCAGCTTCGATTTCCGACAATTTCGACAAAAAATCAAACGGAATATTCAACGTTCCTTTATTCTCCGACATCTCCGAACTCGGAGTCGCTGGTTTATCGCGTCCTTTCGACAAAATTCTTTGTCGAACTGGTGTCGGCGGAGGCGGTAAAGGTCGATCTTTCATTCGTTCTAAAACTGGACTTCCGCCGTCGGTACTCAACGATATCGCGTCGGAATCAGCTGTCGACACCGTCGTTTGACTTTGCGTTTTTATCAACTTTTTCAACGATGATGGACCGGGTCTCGGAGGTCGTTCCGGACAACGCGGTTTCGGTTTTAACGCGGGTCGCGGACGAGGCGGTCTTTCTGGAGTCGTATTCGTCGACATATCTCGAGTCAATGTTCTCACACCGGATGCTGAAGATGGCGGTCGAGAAACGTCGGCGTCCGAGCAAGATTTGCTTCGTCGAATCGGACTCTGAGTGTCGCTGTTTCGAGAAGGTCCGTCGGCGCTTCGAAAACGCTTTTTTCGATGTCGAGGTGGTGGTGTCGGACTCGATAAAAACCCAGATTCACTCGTTATTCCAGATGGTATACTATCGGATCGTCGCGGTTTTTCGTCTTCGGTCGGCGACATTGATGGTCGACTGTTGTCGATGGAGGATGAGAGAAACTGTCGAGGTGATAAAATATCGTCGAAAACGACGTCTGTTTCGTGTGTTTCTTGGATATCAGGTAACGAAGTCAATTCATGAACGATGGTATCTTCGATTAGCTGTTCGTCGACAATTTTTTCTTCAACAATTTCGACTTCGACAACTTTTTCGACATCTTCAACTGCGTTTTCAGATTTTTCAAATCGATTTTCGTCTTCATCTACATTGATTTCTTTTTTCTCGTCAATTTCGGGTGAAATTTCGACATCGACAACAGTAACCTCCACGGAATTTTCATCTTCTTTTACTTCGACATTATCACCACCTCGCGGTTGCGGCGGAAATTTCAATTTCATGTAAGTTTTTGGCGGAATCGGCGGAGGAACTAATCGTGGCGGGGGAGGAGGCGGTTGAGATGGCGGTGGCGGTCGTTTCGGCTTAATTTTCGATTTCGGCGAAGCCGACACGTCTAAATCGTAATAATCACTCTTTTGCCCGGTGACGTCACTCGCTGACGAAAACTTCTGCACAGACGCGTACTGAGGATCTTTCTCTTTCGAACTCGATTTTTCAACTTTCGGTATTACATCGACAACTAATCCCTCCTCAACACCGACATTATTCGTATCCCTATCACTCAAAACTTCTCCGACATCATCCGCAAAACTTTCTTTACTCTCATCCGTAAATTCTTGATTTTGATTTTCGGAAGAAATATTTTCTTGATCATCTTTAAGGATCGATTCTAGAAGAACATTTTCAACTTCTTCAACTGATTCTCGATCACCTTCTTCAAGAGTCGCTAACCCAACATCCGACAAAACTCTCGGTTCTTCAATTACATCGACAACGATCACTTTCGGCGACGGTGGTCTCGGCGGCGCCGCTTTTTTCACCTTCCGCGGAACTTTCTTCATTTCGATCGGAATCCCAATAACAAAATCATCCTCAACCGGACTCTCACTAATCATTATCTCAACCGGACTTTCAACTAATCTAACATTTTCGACATCTCTTTCAACTCCATTTTCAACTTGTCGAAAATCCTCGACATCGTTTTCAAAACTCTCAACAACTTCAACCCCGTTTTCAGCAACAATTTCATCATCTTCAACATCCATCTCGACATCCGATTCCTCCATCTCAGCAACGTGGCTCCCTTCACCATCCGAACTACTCAACAACTCATCCCTCACAACCCTTCTATAAAACACAACCGTCTCATTCGCCGACTCCTGCACGTACGTATAATACACAATCGTCTCTTCACCCGGTTCTTTCCGCAACGCTTGACCCCAATCCACATCCGTATAATCCGTTGAATCCTCAGTCGAATCATTCTCGTCGACATATTTCACATTTTCCAACTTATACCAAATTCCCGCTTTTTCTCCATTCGAAATCCCAGCTAAAATCTTCCTCAAAACCGGTCTCGGCGGAACCCTCGGTTTACTCGTAATCGGTGAACATCCGGGTGAACTTGGCGGCATTGGCGCGGGTCGTTTTAACTTTTTAGGCGGTGGTGGACCCTTTTTAAACAATTTTCTCGTTCCTTTTTCAACCAACGCTGATCCACCAGCTTTTGTTTTCACAACAAAAGATGACAACGGAAGACAAAACCAGTCGGAAAACTTGGACGATTCTTCGCCATCGCCTTTCGACCTAAAATTTTAAAAATATACAAATTAAAATTTTATTTTTTTGTTGATTAAATGACACAAAAACCTTTTGGTAACAATCGGCCGCTTCGTTTTCTGACTTTTCTGACTTTCTTGGAAACTATGATGAAGTCGAAGCGGCTTTAAAACGTAATTTTTCATCTGAATATTCTGACTTTGACTTCTTTTTACGCCACTAGATGTCGTTGTCGACGGAGTTTTCGAAGGTCCAGCTGTTCCACTCGTCGACGGTTCATCCTCACTTCGGTTTTTAGCTTGTTCGGAGAGAACGAGAGCTTGTAAATGCGGTGGTGGAGGCGTTGATGGAGGTGGTGGTGGTGGTGAAGGAGACGCGGAGGAAGAAAGATGACTGAAAAAAACAATAAAAATTATAAATTTTTTAGTTGTCGAAGTCAATTTTCGTTAAAATTTCAATGAATTCATTAAATAAAAACGTTTTTGAATGCGCGCCAAACGCGTTGGTTCTAAATAAGTTGTTTGATTGAGGATAAACCTATCTTTGAATGCTTTGTAGAACGAGGTCAGAGACTTATTTTTATCTATTTTTATCTAAGGGTTTTAAATTTGAGTGTTTTTAAAGTTTTTATCTCGGGTTTTTTAGTATTTACCTTCTTTTCTTAGAAGTTCCTTGATTTCCATCTCCGCTCGGTTTAGGTGGCACTGGGGGTTTGGAAGCACCTGTCGATGTTTTTTTTAACGTTTTTTAGTGAAAATAAAAATAAAACAGATTTTAACGAGAAAAAAAATCTAAAAATAAATTTTGGTGCAGAAAGTAATCGCGGTGAAAATTGTTTACTCGTGACCTTGATAAACGTCACCTTGTAAAACTGATAAAAACTACCTTTAAAAGTAAAAAAACGAGTTAATATTACAAAATACAGTAAAAATTATCAAAATTGCGTAAAAATTTATAATTTATCAAAAAATTTTGCGATTCGACGACTTAAAATTTTTAAATTTTTAAATTTTTAAATTTTTTTAATTTATTAAATGTTGAATTTTTCGCTCGATTAAATCTAAAACAAAGTTCTCGGTAGTAGTTTTCAATTAAAAAGTGATTCATTTTGTCATAAAATGATATCACCACATCCGTTTACCAAAAAATATCGATGAAGAATTTAATCACCTCATCTTTGAAAAATTAATTTTAGATAAATATGTTAATAAATTCATAGTTACCGGAGGTTGGTAAAACTGGGGAAGATTTAACCGCTGTTGCCATCAATGTAAATGTTTTATATTCGGAATTGTAAATTTAATCCATTTTTGTTGAGTGTAGGTCAAAAAATCTCTGAAATCAAAACAAAAAATCAAATTTTTCAGTTTTACGTAATTTTCAACACTTTTTGTTACTTTTTAACGTTTGTTTATTTATCTAAACACCTTTTTTATTTGTTTTTCTAGTTTTTAAACTCAACTTTTGCTATATTAAACCACGAGCTATTTCCGGCTTCTTTACTACGTTACAAAAATTGCGTTCATTCAACCGAATTAAACTCAAATCAAAAGTTTCCACAGCGCTAAAATATTATTGAATAACTTAAAAATCATATACTAATTGCATAAAACCAAATAACCAACCTAAACTAATAAAAATCATCGATTTTGTACCTCAAAGTCGTTCGCCTTCGACGTATTTTCATCATCGGAAGCATGAGCCGTTCCAGGAAAAACTTGTCGATCATCAAACGCGGAAAAAGATATCGAGTACTTTCTCCTACCCAAAACTAATGGACCTTAGGTTAAGTGAGAAATTTAAAAAACGCTTTTTAAATGATAATAAAGTATTAAATAACGTCTAAATATTTTTATAACGTCATTATTTAATTTTTCGCATTTAAAATCACAAATGACGTCATTTTGTACAAATTTTGAAATAACTTTGAAATTAGCGTGACAAATTTTTATTTAATCACTTAAGGGAAAAGTTATCTAAGAAATAAAAAGTAACCGTGACAAAAATAATTATTTCTTTTGTCGTAGAAAAATGATAACCTTTAATTTCCAGGAAATAAACACTACAAAAATATTCAATTTCGTCTTAGATTTCTTATCCCTTAGACTTTGATAAATCTTGAAGGTTAACTTTGAAAAAAAATGCAAGAATTTCATTGGATTAAGTGTAAAATTGCATCATCGGTGTCGAGTTTGTATTTATTAACGTCGAATTTCATTTCCATCTCATTTCTCGACAACCTTCATCCAAGTTCAAGATGAAATTTTATCTGACCGTCATCCTCTGCGCTTCGGTGGTAAGCCCGCACTTATAATTAAAATTAAAAATTTATATTCAAAAATTTAGTAATTTTACACTAACGTTAAAAATCATTTTACAATTTATTTCGATCAAATTAGGTGTTGTACATCGATGCAAAATCATGCGAAAGTTTCATGGACTGCGGGATTAACGAATGCTGCAAAGACTACACAATTTCTAAAGTGTAAATTTAGTTTATTTAGCAAATATTCTTTAAATTCAATTTAATTCAATTAAAAAATAAGATCTACTTTTACTTAAATTACAAACTCGAATCGTCAATGTCACGTACATCGACAAAAATTACAACTTCCCTCGAGTTGTTCGACAGAAACATTTTGTCGACTTAAGAAAAATTCACAACAATTTTTTTACTTTTTAGATTTTGTAATGAAAATATTAAAATTTTTTAAAGGTGTCAATCACTCCGAGACTCTGACCAAACTTGTCTTGGAAAATTCTATTGCGACTGTAAGATGGGTTACATGTGTCAGGAACGCGAAGTAAAACCGAAAATTGAATTTAAAATATATTTTTATGTGTATTTATTGGTAATTCAATGTTTTAATCTATTTACGACACGTAGGAGAGCGTTTTAAATCCGTTAAAATTTGGAATTGGACATTGCAAACCGATTGCCAACACCGCCAATTTTCGAGAATGGTAATTCACGACAAGTCGACAACTAAATTTGTTTTAAAAATTAACAAAAAGTAATGTAAACTAGAATTAATTCGATGTTAATTGAAATTTGTCTTTGTCGAACTTGATTTTCAACCTTTTGACGCAATAAAATTGATTATCTGTTAATCGTTGTCGATTAATTTCGTTGAACACCGAAATTACAACTGCAATTATTTTTAATTTGTGAAATTTGTTGTACACGTCATCAAGAAATATTTGATAATCAAGATTGAAAAACAAGGTTTCTTGGATTTTTGGGTTCTTGGATTTGATTTGTCAAAGTCTAAGTTCCAATAATTCGATTAATTTCATTGGATTAAGTATAAGATTACTTCGCAAGAGTTGATTTATATCGATTAAATTACAGAGTTGATTCAGTTTCAATCTTCGACTCGAGTTTAAACCATGTCCGGGATTAAGTTTTATTTAGTTTTCGTCGTGGTTTTCATCTTAGGAACATCATTGGTAAGTTCGACTTAAATTTTAGATTAAATTTGCAAATTGAGAACAAATTAATCTTTCGATTTCAATTGAAATTAGGCTTACGACATCCATATCCGAAACTGCGAAAGTTTGTCGGACTGCGCTTTCGACGAATGTTGCAAAAATTTCGAACTAACCAAAATGTAAATATTTTTGTCGGCAAACTTGCGAAAGAACCCGATTTTCAATCTACCAAAATTTCAATCACAAATCACAATTTTAATCTCAAATCGAACTTCAAGCCTAAAAACAACATCAAAAACTTAACCCTAAACAAAAACCAAACATTCTTTCGCAAGTTTACCAACTCTAAAAAGCCCCAAAAACCAACCTAATCTCAAATTAAATTTTCAAAGATGTCTGCCACTCCGAAACGAAAGTCAAATTTGTCGAGGAAAATTCTTCTGCGACTGTAAACAAGAATTCATATGCGTCGAACGAGAGGTAAAAAAAAAAATAAAACAACATCGACAAAATTCAAAACTCAAAATACGATATTTATTCTTAATCAACAATTTTTGTTATCAATATCAATATTAATCCATTTCCAGGAAAGCCTTTTGGACATGCTCAAACTCGGTAAAGGCCATTGCAGAAAACGATAACCTTTCACCGACATCAAAATCAACATAAATCGATCACAATTTACAAAAATTTAAAAATATTAAGATTAAAAAATATAAAAAAAAAACACAAAAATTCACTCAATTCGACACCGATTTACTTTAGTTCGACAACATTAACACCACTTCTTCCTTTACTTTCACCCAACCGAATCATATCTTTCGACACCACTTCCAAAGTTTTCTCAAACTCATCCATTTTATGATTAACTTCTTCCAAAAGCGAATAACAAACTGGATCATTTTCGAACTCAGCCAACGACATCGACAAATGATCGATCAACGTATACGGAACCCAAACAGGCGCCGCATTCGCATGTAACGCATTCGCTAATCCGAAATATTCCTTTCCTTTTCCCATAACAGCGTCGATGTATTCTAAAACTAATCCAGTCGTTTCCTCTAATAAATCGAAATCGAGATATAAACAAATCAATTCGGCGACATTCGAAATTTTGTACGACGCGCTCAACCAATTCGGCAACGGAAAATCGCACGATAGAAGTTTCGTCGACACGCATCTGTGATAAACGCTTTGTCCTTTCGTTTCTAAGTTCAAAACATATGTTCTTAGTAAAGCCCAGGCGTAATCCGTCGCCGACGTCTTAGTTCCGACATCGACGTCACTTAAGTCGTTTTCGCTCAGCCAATCCCAAGCTTTCGTAATGACGTCGTCGCCTTTCGAACTTCTCGACAGTTGAACGCATCTCATCGACAAACCTTCGAGAACAGGATGAAAAGTCATACAAAAAGTCCGACAAAGATGTATCGCAGCGTCGAACAACCCCGTCGACACTAACAAACCGATCGTTTCGGATATCGACAAAATTCCGCCGACATTCGTCGTGTCGGGTTCTTTTCGGTAAAGTTGAAGTCGAGCGTGTAATAAATCGTATTCCTTTTTGATAGCCGACAATTCCAACACTTTCAACTCTCGTTGAGGTTTTTGAGTGACGTCATCTCCGTCGACGTTCCGTTTGGGCGACATTCCGAAACTTTCTTCCTCGTTCGACTGATCAGCGGACGCCATTATCGGTTTAACGATCCACGCGTAGTTCGAATCCACCATTCGAAGACAATTCAGCGTCGTCAAATAACATTTCGCTTGTCTCTGAAGCCCTTTTAATCCGGGAACCTCTAATCCTAATCTTAATCCATACTCGTACATCACGCTACTCGCTTTTCGAAAATCACCTCGAAAAACATGAAACGAATACAAAACGTCGTAATAATTATGAGTCGTCAAGTCGACGGACCTCGCTCTCGATTCCAAAATGGCGACGAACTCTTCGTGTAACTCGATATACGGAAATTCGACCAACGTCTGATACTGTCGACGTTCGCATAAAACGACGACCAACTGTCGTAAACAATCTTTTTTCCTCGAAAAATCAGGATTATTACAAATGGCGGCGTACGCTTCTTGATTATGTTCCAACTCGAGTTGATATTTAAACAAAATCGACCACAACGTCGACACATTTTTATCCCCCTTATCGACAAGCGCGAGCGCGTTATTAGCCACGCTTATAATCTGATCCGCTAATCCGAACTGCTCCAAAAGATGAACCACCTTCAAAAAATAATTCGTCACCATCTCCGACGACTCCTCGCTTACATCGACTTGCTGCAAAACTTTACTCGACAAAAACTCTTCGTGTCGAATTCCCTTCGACGCCGCCAAAAACCAATCGACACTTTTATCCGCTTCACCCAAATTCAACGCCACGTGACCTAAAAGAAACTGTCGAGATGCCGAATTCCACTCGCACCAACCATTCAACAATCTCGCGTATTCGCTTAGTTGTAAATACTGACATTGTACCAAAAGGAATTCTGGGAAAGCAAAATGGGCGCTGATCGGCCACAAAAGTTGACCGACAGTTTGAACGAGTGGAGTCAAAATTTGAGACCAACTCGACGTCGAATCGTTGTCTAAAAATTGATTTTGAGCCAATAAACATCGAGCTTGAGTTCCGCCATCTTGTCGAACAAAGAGTTCGACGAGGGATTTAGCTTGATTGAGGGGTTTTTCGGATTTCGGCAGTGTCGGGGTTCCCGGGATGTCGGTGATGTTGAGGAGGGAAAGTTGGCAAAGTCCCGATTCGATGGTGTTTCGAGGAACCTGTGACGCAGGGGTTTGCGATGCCCATAAAAGGGTGTGGTAGACTCGGAGGAGGGTACCTGTTTGATTGACCAGGTGTGATTGGAGTTTGTTGATGACTGCGGGTGTGACTAAGGTGAGTTCGGTGATTCGGTGGAGAAAGTGGATGTAAAATAATAAATTTCGACAAAGTTCGAATCGCACTTCCGACATTTGGTAAACCGATTTCGCCACCAGAGAGCAGCCAGCGTCGGATGCGAATAAATGGCTACATAGGTTATGACGTGACGTTTCTTGGTTAATCCCGTTATCAAACGTTAAATCTCCCGACTGACCATGCGCTAAGTCGATATTCGACAACAAAATCTCAATAACACCCGCTAAGTTCACAATCGATGACGTCACGTACGCTAACTCCGACAAAAACAAGGCCAAACTATTCCCAGGCGCTAACAAACTATTCACAATGGCGATTATGATTTCATTCGGCGTATGTTGATGTAACAAATCGCACTCGAAAGCTTCCTTAACTTCATCCTCGAGTTGATTATCGATCAACGCGAGACATCTCGACATCGATATCAAATCCATCCACAACGTGACGTCATCGGTGATCGCCGTTAAACAAGTGACGTTTTTCTCCAACAGTGGCGACCCTTGCGACAAAAACCACAACTCGATCGGATCTTGCAGACGAACCAACGAAAACTGGGATTTTTTAATCAAACAAACCAATCCCGTTTTATGATCCACGGCTAATCCCATAATCTTCGACTCAACATCCTGATACTGCAAACACCCGCTGAAAAATTTCGACCAACATTCGAGTTGTAACTGCAAATATTCACCGTCCGTCATTTCGTATTGACTCGCTTGCATCCGGATCTCTTTTTCCACAACTGACGTCACTTCATCCTGCAACACGTCGATCGGAACATTGACGTCAGCGATAAACGGCGCGTCGGCAGCACGACGATAAATACTAATCGCTTTCGTAATCGTCTGCACCGAAAACTTCCCAGGTGCGAAAATTTTCTGCATAAACGCTTCTCGCGGATCCATTAATCCTGACGTAAAATTAAACTCTCGTTCCCACGATTCCAACGTCACCGGCGTCCACGTTAAATCTTCATCCCCAACATTCACAGTGGCGACATTTAAAATAGTCTCGCTGTCTTTCGTAATCCACAACGCCCAAATCTGAGTCATAGTCAGATTAAAATCCACCAGGTGAAACTCAGGTAAATTTACGATGGTAATCGGATGCAAACTATATTGACCTAAATTTAAAACTGGTTGTACCACACAAATATGGCGACTGTTAGTTAGACAAATGTATAATCCGAGTCGAAGACAGGTGTTCGTGCTTCCGAGAGCTTTTCGGAGGATGTGGGGTTGGGATCCGTGAAGTTTTCGGTTGCTAGGCGCTGATTCGCTGATTAATTCTAAGACATCGGTCATCATAACGCATTCGTAATCTCGACACGACCACATTCGAAGTTTACAATCTCGACCGAGCGCGAACACAAAAATTTCTTTATCCATCGGGTGGATTACGACGCTCACCGATGAATCTCCGCTTTCTTGACCTCCTCTAATCGACGCTGGAATAAATCCGGTCCAAAGCCGTTTCATAATCGACGTTTGACGTAATTCGTGAACCGTCGTCGAATTTTGCGTCTCCGTAGCTGGCATTCGAACAACGACGATTTTATCTAAATTACTCGCAACCGCGAACACGGCGTCGCCATCTTGAGTCATCCACGACGCTGCTGATCGAGGAATCACCGATGAATTATTCGTCAGTTGAAATCCATGAGTTCCTGACGACGAAACTGAAACGTCAGCGAAAATCGACGGCCACGATCGATCTGAATGTAAAAAATCATGTCTTTGTAATTTATTCGGGTGGGTGAATAAAAAACGATGAACACTAAACACTGTTGCGACTAAAACGATGACGTTGTTCGTGGTTTCGTGAATGCTGACACCGTCTAAAATCGGCGTGTCTTGAAATCGAAATCGTACTTGGTTTCCGTGTAGATTGTAATCCAAAGATTGTTCGACGAGCTCGAGGACGTCGTGGGTGATTTTCCAATAGATGAAGCGGTGACGGGTAACGGAGTCGACGCGGTTGCTTTCGCGGTAGCCGAAACCGCCCGCTGATTCGGGTAACGAGATATCTTGCAACGTGCTTTGTGCGGTTCCCGTGTTTACTTTGATGTCTTTCCATCGGCGAAACGCCGATTGATTTGGAATTATTTCTCTAAAAGATGTATAAGATGTTTTTTTAAGTTTTTAGGTTGATAGATTTACGTGGGGGATGGGTGAAATACCTGTAATTTGTGTTTTCGGTCGTCATTTTGCGGGTTGGGATTTTGAACTGCCGGACTAATGGCGGCTGCCGGGATGGTGTATTAGGTTTTGAAGGCCTGGGAAGTCGAATTTTGAGAAATATATTTGTAATTGTTTGTTGAAATAGAATATAAATTATGAATGGAATTGTAGAGGAATAAATATATTTAATATAGCACGACGGTTTTATTACGCCGATGATTAAAAATTGAACACGAAAATAGCGGAGAAAAACTAGAAAACTGTGGTTGTACAAAAATGGCGTCGCAAGTGCCGTTCACAATTTTCGTCATTTTTTAGTTTCAAACATTTTTACCGACTTTAAATATTTGCTCAATCAGCAATAAATTTAAAGCAAAGTGCCATTAATATTCTTTTTGGAAAATTCAATCCGGCATCGGCGCCAATATCTTTAATTTATTTAAATACAAACACAATGGAAAAAATTGGAATTAAAGCGAAATAAATAGAAAACATATATTTTGAATAAAACATTCATTCCACTGTGATCGAATGTTGTGACATTATATTTAAATTTTTATTTAAAAACTTAGGATGGTTACAATTTATAGTTTTTCAATTTCGATCGAAACTGATGAAAAAAAAACCATTTTGTTTGGAAACAAAAACGTGACAGTCAACAACACTTAGACTCTGCAGCAACGGCCGAGATAACACTCTATGAGGTAAGTCCTTCAGACCTGGTATTTCAAGGAAGCCGACCACAACGGGAACATGTTCAGATGGCATAAATCACGCGTATGTTGGATCAGCCACAGTGGTTTCCGTGCATCACAAGGCGAATTTTATAATCACATTCAGTCAGTTTGATTATTGCTACTGACAGATTCATTAAATTTTATTTTTTCCCCAACCATGATGCTTTTTTGTGTTGTGAATTTTGCGACCGAATAATTTATATAGCAACGTAAGTTAAATATTTGTGTCAACAAACTTACTCAAGAACGCCATTTTTAATCTACCAAAATTTCAACCAATCGAAATTTTAATCACAAATCGAACTTTAATTTAAAAACAACACCAAACATTCTTTCGCAAGTTTGTCAACTCAAAACCTCCCCAAAAATCAAATAATCTCAAATTAAATCTTTCAAGATGTCTGCCACTCCGCGAAACGAAACCCAACTTTGTCCTGGAAAATTCTTCTGTGACTGTAAAACAAAATTCACGTGCGTCGAACGAGAGGTAGAAAAACAACATCGTTCAAACAAAATGTTCAATTATTTTTTTTTTGGTAATATTTCATGCAATTTTATTTTATTTTATTTTATTTTATTTTTTAACCTTTTTACATTGAAACTAGAAAAAACTCTTTAAAAATGTACATATTAAGCTGTGGCGTTGTACGCAGTACATGAGCATACACATTTTTTGCATTGTCTGTACATTCTCACGTAAGGACATTGCAACTTTTGCGTTCGACAAAATTATTTTGAAGGTATCATGTAATTTATTACGTTGAATTTTTATTTATTTTATGTTATGTTATGTATTATTTTGTTTAAAATTCAAAAAATTAGCCATTTATTAATTATTTTCCGGCATGAAGAAACTCGGTAAAATTTTTTTTTAAAGTGCAATAAATTCGAAACTGTGTTTTTATGAAAACCAAAATTATATCAAAAAAGCACAGCCAAAAATAAACCAAATTTCAGTTAAACTCAACATAAATTAACCCCTAAAACACACATAAATCGTTGCAGTGATCTCTAATCTATTACCAAACTAATCTAAAGCAAAAGCAAAATCAATAATTTTATGCTTTTTTAAAACACATGCACATCAAAAAATTTGTCTAACATTAGGAAATGAGTATTTTTAATATTATTATTAATTTTAAGTAATTATTAGTCGGTTATTATGAATAATTTGCCTATTGTATTAATAATTTAACGAATTTAATTAAAAATCACACTGCATATGAGGACGGCAAAAGTTACTCAAAATTTTTTCTTGTTCTTTTAATTGCAACTTTTTCAAGTTAATTTAATTTCTCATTCATAAATTCCAATTTAAACATCTTTTTAAACCACTCCACTAACAAATAATTGTAAATAATAACTTTAAATAATTAATTTTTAACTCTTTAACTTGGTAACCAGTCTAGAATAATATTTGATGGATATTATAATTTATAATTTATACTTCTAGATTATTCTTTATCTCGTTTTGCATGGAAATAAAAGGTTAAAAGTTAGGAAATAAATTATAAACGTGGATAATTTATATGTTTTAAATTAATAAATCAATAATTTGTCATTAATTTCGAATTTAGCAATAATTTTTTGTGTTATCTTCTGGTAAGTAATAAATTTAAACATATCCTCATGACAAAAATTCATGAATAAAGTCAAACTTAGGCACGGTTTTTTTTTTTAAGTATTACTATGAAGAGTAATAAAACCATATTGCTTCCTTAAATATATTAAATATTACAAAATGAGAGTTATTTGAATTAATATTCAATGTTTTGCATAATTTTTCAGAGTTATCACACAACTCTGCTCGAAAATAAATGAAGAAAATTGAGTAAATTTAATGTTTTTCAAAGAAAAATTGTAATAAATCGTTATTATTACGTAAATATTTTAGATTTTTCTCTTTTTTTTGTAGTTTAGTGTTATAGATTTTATATTTTTATAGTTTTTTCTGAGTTTTATACATGAGAAAGTCTACGAGGCTACAAGGTTTAATAATTGATCAAGTGACTGATTTTTTGTTTTTGAATCGATTTAGTATTAAAAAATTAATTAAAGAAAAGTTAAAAAGTTAGTTCAAGCCAGATATGTATTAGATTTTTTAGTAAAAAAATTTATATTCAATTTTGAAAATTTTGAAAATTTTTGAAAATTTTTTAAATTTGTCGAAAATGCGGAATTAAAACTTCAAAGACGCCATTTTGGAAAGATATGTTGGTTAAATATTTTAAAAAATAAAAAATTACAACTCAAAAAAGTCAAAATTTACAAAATCTAAAAATTCAAAATTCAAAATTCAAAAATTCAAAAATTTAAAATTTCAAAATTTCAAAACTTAAAAAACACTTTTAAATAAAACCAAAATCCACGTCACTTGATTTTTTATATTCATTTTAACTCTGTAATTCGTTTGGTTTTGAAGAGAAAAAATTTCTAAATTACACTGCAATTTTACACACATACAGATTTTTCAGAATGAATTAACAATTTCTTATAATTTATAATTTATAATAATTTACAGTATGTGGTGGTGATTTTTATTTTATTTGATTTTAAACCTTAAAACTTATATTTTTCATCCATATTGCCAAAGAAAAACCATAAAATCGAGCGATTTATCAATAATATAACCAGTTATTATATTATAATCTTATAATCTTACAATTCAGCACTTTTCTCAATAAATTCTGTAAATTTAAACCCTTAAAATAAATACAGAACAATATCTGGCTGTAACTCGGGAGAAAATTACCATCCAAACTATTTTTGTAGAGTGCTAGGCTTTGCGTATAATCTTAATCTTAATCTTAATCTCCGTTCTTAAACCTACGTGGTGCGGCTGTTGGACTAACAGAGGACTCTTTGATTTTCTTAATCAGAATTTTAGTTATTTTGTAAACTTTGAAGGATTCTCTCTTATTCATTTCTAGTATTTAGAACCAGCCTCCTGGGATTTTATTGGTGATGCCACCAATGCCACGACCAAACATGTTCCCCATTCTTCCTACGACGTTCTGCGTGGCGTTGGTGATCTTTGAGACGTAGCTGTCTTCTCCAGGTGTTTCGCGTACGGTCACTTTGGGACCGCGTCTTGCTTCGTCGTCTTCTAAACCCGTTTCTGGATAACCCCTACAAATGTTTAATTTAAGAGATTTATCAAGTTTTAATATTAGTGTTTGGAAAAATTTACTTTAAAACAGTATAAAACTTAAAAAAATCATGTTTAAAACATTGAAAAAACTTTAAAATTACGTTTAAAACAGTCGAAAATAAAAACCAAAAACTCAATAAAAGTGAAATCAAAAAACAAAATGAGACAAAAAAAAAATTAATTTTTGAACATAATAAAACAAATTTATTGAAGAAAGCAAAAATAACAAATAACAAAATATACAATAATAATATATAACGAAAGTAAATCATAACTGGAATGTAAATATGACTAGAATAACAACATCAACCAATATAAATAAAAATATATTGTGTAATAAAAACAAATTACGTACATCATGCGGAAAAACAATATTAATATTTTGATCCAATTTTTGAATTATTTCTTACTCCGAATCTTCGGTATCTTGATGTCGACCTTCAGTCACGGCAATCGTTGCTTCTTCGACTTGCAAACGACTCGTAACAGTTTGATACATCTTGTTATTTAAAATTTCTTCTGTGACGCCTTGTAGTTCAAAATCCGAATATAATTTCTAAGAAAATACAATAAAAATAATTACTTTAAAATTCAACAAAATCAAAAAATTCAATAATACTCAACTTCAATTATTTTAAACCTACTTTTGAAATGTGTTGCAGCGCGGTGAACTGATACGGATGGAGTGAATGATCGAGACGATCGCTCAGCCACGTGCACAACATGTTTATACCATCGGTGTACCATTGTTCGAAGATGATAAGGATGAAAAGTTCGTCGACGACTTTCTGCCTGATCTGGTCCATGCTGTTGCGGCAAAAATTTACATATGCCTGTCCAAGTTCCTTCCCAGATCCTGAAACGTTCTGTCGATACTTTAAACAAAAACAAAAACAAAAAATATTAATTTACTACAAAAAATTTTTTTCCAAAAAAACAAAAAATACCCCTAACATACCGTAAAACTGAGAATGGAACCTATCAGGCTTCCTTCGTCGTAGCGGGAAAGTTTTGCTAATGTACTTTCCAAAATGCTTAAAAGCTGTTAAAACAAAATTTTTCAAATTTTAATTAATACAAAACTTATCAATAAATATCGTTTTGCTAACCTTAGCAACAAGACCTTGGACCATCTGGGCTGATGTCTTTTCGAGTATATCATCTATCTTTGCATGGCACTTGTGCTAAATTTAAAAATTTTAAAAATTTAAATCAATTTAAATCAATTTAAATCAATTTAAATCAATTTAAATATAAAATAAAAAAGATGCGCAAAACCGACCACGTCCACTCCATCCACTGCGCATAACTTGAAAGATTGATTTTTGGCGTCCAAAATGACATTAAGCATTGTGCACATTTCACTTGGGACGATGTAATCAGTACTCGACCAATTCATTCCCTTCTTAATCCACTGTTCAAACGCCTTACTCGTCCTTTAAAGAAATAAATCGATTACAAACCCGGATTAACATAATTAACATCCCTAATCCCACCTAGTGATGCACGATTCAATCATGTCACATGCCATCAATTTGAGTCGTTGCTCCAAATGTTTGCCGAAAACTTCGTCCGGCCAGTGTAAATCCCGGATGAAGGATTGGAGGGCGTCTAATTTCCAGAAAAGGTCCTCGGAGGTAGCACAGCCATTGCTATTTCAAACAAAAATTTCATCAAAATTCTTCAAATTTTAAGTATTCAATAAAAAGCGAAAAAAATTTAACCCTTTTTGCTCCCAGCGTTCTTTCTCAAAGCCTCGATGGATCGATTGCGCAATTGATGATTCCATCAAATCAACGTATCGAACGACTTGCGGGGCAAAAGTGTCCCGCAAATGTTGATGAAATCGTCCGTTGCACAAGTTCTCTGTAATAAAAAAAAAGAATTTCAACAACAAAAAATCAATAAATTTTCAACCCGTTAAAACACGGCAATAAATTCCAAATTTAATTAAATTCTTACCATCTTGGAGCAGGTAATCGTTCAATATTTGGAAGAGAGGGAAACTATCCCACGTGTCTGGCGGTTGTTCCGACAAGACAGTGTCCATGTCGAAAGCAAACAGGGACCAAAATATTTCAGCATGTTCCACCAATAAGTCGCTGAACCACGCAAAAGCCTAAATTTTAAAAAAACAAACATAAAATCATCCAACTACATAATAATAAATAATCCAAAAATAAAACTAAACAAAAATTCAACATGCATTTTTCTAAGCCCTTAAAACTACAAATCATCAAACTAAACAAAAATTTAAATTTTTTCTTCTTTAATAAGCAAAATATTGATAAAAATATAATTAAGACGTCGTGATTTTAAGCCTAACTTCTAATACTTGAAAATTTGTGTTTTCTCTTTAAAGATTTTTTGTTATGTAAATAAATAAATAGTTAATACATAATTTAAAATTTAAAAATAAAGCAAACAACGTGCAAAATGCAAACAAGGGTTTTGAATATGCAATTTTTGAAATGTTGACACGATGCAAACAGTGCTCATCGCCATTTTTCATTTTATCCCGATTTTTTTTAAAAGAGAGTAAGAAATATAAATAGAAGCATTCAGACAATATGAAAACAAACAAAATTTAAAAATTTAAAATTCAAACAAAAAGTAACTATAAAAAGTTTCGACATTTTAACATTAATAAAAAATATTGAAAAATATTCGAACTGTGAGAAAAATTCTTGGAAATACTTGACTCAACGTGTTAGAATTATTTGTAGTGTACTTATTTTAGTATACTTACTTTATCCTTCAGTATTACATATTAAAAGTGAAAACAGACATTTTGTAATCATTTTATGTCGACAAATTTTTTCACTAAAATTAAAATTTAACAAAAAATTTAATAAATCAACGTTAAAAATTACTTAAAATATTCAAATATATCAATTTTAACATTAATGTAAACCAAAATTGTAAAATAAATTAAAAACAAAAATAAAAATGAAGAATTTTTAAAAAAGTAGAAAAGATGGAAATCGTCGACACTCACCAATCGAAAAGCCTACAAAGCATTTTTTGGACGCACATCAATTGGAAGGAGGTTGGAATTAAGGAAGACACATCAAGGAGACAACGGGAAAGAGAAAGATAGAAACAAAACAAGCAAAAAAACACAATTAGAAGAACAACATCGACAAGTCATGCCGAAAAAAGCCGCAGATCATCGGTCAAACTGCCACGAAAAAGCGACAACAACATTTTTTGTTTTTCTAGATTAAATTCAATAAATTACGAAATTAGAAATTAGTTTTATTTTACTTCCCTACCTAAAAACCAAACCTGTAATTAAAATATAAATTAATTTTTTTGTACGTATACAAAACTCACCTGAGAAAAATTCAAAGATAAAATGACAATCAAAAATTTTTCTCTCGTTTTTCGTTTAATAAAAAATTGTTATAAAATGGATTTAAAAATAATTTACCTCAGCGTAGTGTTCTTCGTTTTGCTGTAATAAATCGACGCACAATTCGGCTAAATGAATCAGATCTTCCAATTTCTTTCCAGATGAGACTTGCACTTCTCCACTTAAATCCTCTACAAAAATTCAAAATTAAATTTCCAAGAAACATCACAAAAAAATTAACATCAACCCATCAAATCAACTAAACCAAAAACAACAAAAATTTTTAAAATTTTTATAAAATTTCACCTTGGACAGTCCCATCACCACCTGAGTTAAGCGTGTAAACAAACAAACAAAACAACAAAAATAGCAACGAAAACAACATTTTACCCAACGTATCAAAAATTCAACAAATTCAATATCGAATGTTATATTATTAAAATTTCAATCGAAAATTTCACCTTCAACTTTGGCTTCAGCTGAAAGCTTAGTGTAGTTGACAAGGGCGGCATTTTCGAGACATTTTTTGATCATGACACGAACTTCTTCAGGTGGGACGGGAGTCACGATGTCTTTCATGAGAACCTAAAATATTTAATATAATAATTATATTACTTTATCAATACTGTACTAAAACATCTAATTTTTACTCTTTCAAGTAGAGATAACGTCGCTTTTAACGATCCTTCGGGTCTTCCAAATGGAAAACAATATCTAAAAAAAAACAAAAAACAACGCCGTTAAAATAAAATTTTATATTAAAAAAAAGGGTTAAACATATTTTTATTACCTAAAATTAGTGATCTGATTCTCCAGTAGAACGCGCAATCGTTCTTTAATTACTTGGAACTGGTCCTTCTCCTCCTGCGTTACAGTGCCAATTCCATCAGGCCTAAAAACCGAAATCGAAACCAATAAAAATCCGTCATTTTTAAAACCACTAAAAATTCAAAACTTAAAAAATTAATTTAAGAAATAAATAAGCAAATAAAAATATATATATATAAATGTCTTCTACATAAACTGCATTCCGTAAAAATAACAAATTTTCTCCGAAAACTAAATTAACCTTGGTTCATCAGGTGAAGACCTACGCACACAAAAACGAAATTCATCGATAATCCAATTTTTTAAGACTAATATCACAAAATTTAATAAAAATCAATCAATCGATTTTATTTATTTATTCACTCCCTTCCTTCCCCAACCCATAAATCCATCTCAAAACCACTATAAATCATTTCACGCGCCTCGCGCGTCTTTTCGACGACGCGAGATAAAAATATCTCTCACCTATTTCCATGAACATGGGAGGCACAGAAAGCAAAGCTGTAATGGATGAGAGTCGGATCGATCATGTTGACTTTTTCAGCACGATCGAGTAAGTCATTGAGGTAGCACAGGTGTCGGAAACACCCGCGCACCCCGTAGCGAGCGCAATATTCGTCTAAGACAAACACCTGACCTGGACTGAACCAACCCTAAAACGATTAATCGTGTTAGAAGGGTTAAAAAAGGGATCAAATTAAATTAGGGTTAATCAGTGAGTGATTAATTAAATTTGACCGTTTTTTCTAGGGGTTATTTACCAAAGAGCAATAAGTGTCGTTGAGACGATAATCCAGAGTCAGAGTCTGAAGCGTTCGAAATAAAATGGCGTGTTCGAATTTGCACGGATCGGCACTAATGAATTCGTCCATCCCGTGTTTCCGAGCTCGATCAGCATCTGTAGGGTTGGGATTAAAGTGGGATTAGGGTGAGGATTAAGATATTGAGGTTTTTTTTGGGGTTGTTTTGATACCTCCTTGCATTTTGGAGATGGTGGAGTTTTTCCCCACAGGAGCAACGGGAGGTGTCGGTTTGTGAGATTGGCCCGTCGCTCTGTACATGGCCATCACCCACAGATGACATTCGTTTTCGTCGTTACTGGCGAATATAATACTATCGCCTTCTTTAACGGCGTTGAAGAAAAAACGACCGCCTTCGAGGTCTGGAAATAGAGATTAAGTGAATCAATAGTTTTGAAGGTAAAGGTGAAGTTGGGGAAGTGGGTTAATGTTAGTGGTAGAATTTTTAGGGGAATTTGGTTTGAGTTTTTAAGAAATGCTGGTTTTTGGAATAAAATTTTTGGGGAAATTGTGGAATTTGAAGAAGTTTTAGTAAAGATTTTTGTGGAATTGTGAAAATTTTGATCAAAATTTTGCAGGAATCGTGCAAAATTTGGCCAGTTTGACGAAAATGACGTCGTTTTGGCAAAAAATTTGTACATATTTCACAAAATTTCATCAATTTTTTTTTTTTACAAAAATCGTGGAATTTGACTAAAATTTTACCAAATACGGCGAATTTTGTCAAAAAGTTTTGCGAAAATGTAAAAAATTTTATCAAAATTTTGCAAAAATCACAAAAAATTTCGGCCAATTTGACCAAAAATGTCAACATTTCCACCAAAATTTTATACGGAATTCACAAAAACTTGAACCAGAATCGCGTAAAAGGCACTTAACAAGACCAAAAAAAAACTAACCAAAACTTTTGAAAAAATAACATTTGTACCCAAAATTTCACCCAAAACACAACCAAATCCCCGCAAAAAATTCACACAACCAAAACATCAACAAAACCAAAAACCAAAATCTTATCCACACTATAAACAAAAAACAACCCCAATCCCCAAAATAAAAATTACCCGGCAACGCTTCTATATAGTCGACTGTATATCCGTCCAGTTGCATCATTTCGGTCGGTTCTGATTTCTTCTCACGATAACTACACATGGCAAAGGTGTACTGAGACACTTGCACCAGCACGAAATATCGTTTCTTCCATTTCTTCCACACCTGTTTCCCTTGAGCATATAAATTCCTAAAAAAAAAACCCAAAAACCAAAATCTCAAAATCAATTCGAAAATCTCACAAAAATATTAAAATAACCCTAACGCAAAATTACCCGCAATGTTTCATGTTTGGAGGTCTATCCACGCGACACGCGATTTTTATTTTGAGTTCCTGATCCGCTGCGTTTTTAGGTACGGTCATTTTATGCCAATCAGGAGCCTTGGAGCCCAGAGGGGTGGGATGAAGAACGACTTTTCCTAATTCCTTATCGTCCAGACTGAGCATGCCCGCGCTTTCAGTGTACAGCTTCACTTTGACTACAGGCAGAGGTTGCGATGTTGTGAAATCACCCTGAGTGTCCCACCTGCGATTTTAATTTTAATCGATGATAAAATCAGTTTAAAAATTCACGAAAAATCGATATTTTGGATTTATTATTAAAAGTTTATAACTTACATGGGTTTTGATGCCTCTGCTTGATCAGTTTGAAGCTTCTCGGCGCCTTCAACTTCCATCGTACAGTAAACGATACGGTTAGAAGGCAACGATTTTAACCCTTTTACTTCCATCACGACGACCTAGGTTGAAATGAGGTGAAAGTTGTAATGGTTTAAAGGGGGGATTATCGGATGATGAATGTTTTAAGAGGTGTAGAAGTTGTTGTTGTTGTTGTTAAAGTATGAGTTAAATTAAATTAGATTAAAAATTGAGGAATTGGTGTGTTTGTGTTTTGGTAGTTGAAAAAAGGGTTTGGGGTTAAATATTTATAATGTGATTTAAAATTCTTTTTAAGTGAAAAATGTTTGGTTTTGGGGATTTTTGATTAAATGTTGGGAAATTTGGGGTTTTTTTGGAAGTGAAATGTTAAATTAAGGTGGAGATTTGGAGTAAAAGGAAAATGTTTGCGGTTTTGTAGATAAAAATAGTGAAATTTCGAATGTTTATGAGTTGAAAATGGAAAATTTTCAATTTTTTAAACTAAAAATTTAAAATCTTAGGTTTTTTAAATATCAAATTTCAAGGATTTAAAATAAAAAACGATAAAATTTCAAATATTTACCGGTTAAAATTGCAAAATTTTTAGCTTTTTTAACCAAAAAACAAAATTTTAATTCTAAAAACTGTTAAATAATACATTTTTAAACCCAAAATTTAAAGTTTAAAATTTTCCAAAAAAAACCCTAAATTTTTTGTTTTTTCAAAAATTGATAAAACCTAAGAATTTAGTAGACTTTTTGCAAAAATTTAAAATTCCATCATTTTAAACCACAAAACATTCAAAATTTCACATTTTAAATTCAAAAACCTTAAAACCCAAAAAATCTCAACTTGATTTGATTTTTAATTTTCAACCCATCCCTCAACCCAAACCCCCAAATCCTCCTCAACCACTACACCACACCTCCACAAACATCATCACCAAAAAAAAAAAAAAAAAACAATTTCTGACGTCATTACTCACTTCCAACGTAAAGGATAACACAACATCCAATTTGGATAAAGTGGTTTCACTATCCTCAGAACTACCTTCTACCTTCGATAGGGAGGCCTGAGATCTAAAATGAATTCATCGATAAACAGATAAAATATTTGTGTCCCTTACAAAAACAACAAACATCGAAAAATCGAGATAAAAAAACAAAATGTCGGATCTCGGAAATATACATCCGGTTGAAGTTGAAGTTGAAGCGGTTTGAAATTATTTACAGAATTAAAATTAACGATTAAAGTGAGTATTCAATTAAACTGCGATGTAATAAAGTTAGTCCAGCGTGTCTAATAAGAGAAATAACATTTGCATTAACTGCGCGTCAACTGAAAATTACGGTTCAATTAATCACGATTACACAAAAGTTTTTTAAAATTTTGAAATTGGAAATTACGAGGTCGAACCTCGTTAAAACGAAATCCAGACGAAGCGATTTAACGGAGATAAAAATTAATCGGTGTAGGGTTAATTATGCCAAAATATCCGGATAATCCATTTTAGAGGATTAGTCAAAAGTTTAGGATTATCACGTTATTAATCCGATTATTATGTTAAGTTATCTGGGGATAATCCCTTTTTTGGATAATCCGCTGAAACAGATTATCCGGATATTGTGGCGGAGTTTGGATTAGCATAAAAATTCCGTTGATTTAGGGTTAAAAATAAAATAATTTGTTTTAGTATATTATATTTAGGCCTAAAATCGAGTTGAGTTTAAGACGAAAAATTCGTCGGTTTAGGCTTAAACACGAATTAGTGAGTTTTAAGGCGAAAATTTGTAATCAGCTCAATTCCTCACAATTTCCGGTTAACCAATTTTAGCGGATTATCAAAAATGTAGGATTATCACCTTATTAATCTGTTTACATTTGAACATAACTTAATATAGTCGGATTAACAACGCATTAATCCAACAATTTTTGCTAATCCGCTAAAACGGATTATCCGAAAATTTCGTGTTTTTTGATAACGAAAATTTCATCGATTTACGCCTAAAAACAAATTCGTTTTAACGAGATTTCACATCCAACATCAATATAAAAATCGTAAATACATCAAAAAATTTTAAAAAACGACAAAAAGACATTAAAAAAAAAAATATTATTTAAAACATCAAAAAACGACAAAAGAAAAAATAATCTTGAATAAAATAAACCAAAATTCACACACAAACGAGAAAAACAATAAAAAATAGTGAAATAGACATAAAAATTATTTAAAAAACAACTATAATAATTATTTTAAAAAAGATAATGAAAAAAATTATTAAACAAAAATATTTCTTTGGTTGCATTCTACCTGCCTTAATAGAGAAGCTCTTCGTCGGCTAAATTATTTACGTGCAGCAAAAAAGAAAAAGAAAACCACAAATGAATAATCTATTAGCCACTACAAAATATAAAAAAACTAATAATAATAAATTAATAATCATAAACAACCACCACAAAACAAATCCAACGTGGGAACAACGCAAAATTTCTCTCTAAACAAAAATCTACGGTTAGGCTTAGGGTTAGGCTTAAATCGCATTCCACCGAGCATTCACAAAATAAACGCTTTTTCTTCCTTCAAACTTAACATTAACGAGTTAAACAACATTTTCATCGTATTTAACAACATTTCGAGGTGTAAATTCAAAAAAAAAACGATAAAACCGGTACAAAAAATGGCGGATCGATGGTAACACAGTACAAAAAAATTGTAAAATTCAAAAATTTTGTGTATTTTAGGAGAAATATTTTATTATACCTGTGGTTAGGTCGCCGAAATTTTTGCAATCCGTACTTGGAATCAGTACTGCCTTTTGATACAGGCAGACTCTCCAAGTTAGCCATCAGCAGATTGATGGAAGATCTCAGCTCTTCCAGATAAAGGCTTTCCATTTCTTTGAGTACAAAACGTGGCATGAGTTTGCGATTCTGGAAATAATAAGAGAAAATATTTGATATTAGGTTTAGTGTAATTGAAGTTAATCTTAATCTTAAACCTACTCTTTCCATTTCTTGAACTTTCTGCATTCGTCCATCGAGTTCACGTCGAATGGCCGCTGCTTGTTCATCAGCTGAATCCAACTGGAAAATTTAAAAATAACAAGATTATTTATTTTGTAGATTAGTTTTATCCCTAAAATACAAAAATTATAATTTTTAGTCGAGTTTTTCCACCGTGAGATAAAAAATTTTGAAAACAGCTGATCAAACAAAAAAATTTTCCCATGTAAAAATATCTTTAAAATAAATTAAAAACCGGTTTAGTACAAGAAAAAAATCTACAAAAAAACTAAAATAAAACTTGTTTTTCTCGTTTCGTCGACAAATAACAAACAACCATTAACTAATTGCAATCGGTAAAATTAAAACCAACGACGCTCGTCAAACAAAATATCACCAAAAAATCAACCTATAAATTTATAAATATAATCCAATATAAAATATTCCATTTGATAAATTAAAATTAATATTTTAAAACTTCTTAAAATATCAAATACCAAATGTCAAAAATCGAAAAATTCTTCATTAAAAATTCACCGAATAACAAACTCAACTTTAAACAGACTTTACCCTTTAAAATAAAATAAGAAAAAAGGGAAAAAATTAATGGTTGAAGATCTAAGGTTTTACTTAAAATTAGTTTAATTTTTTACTATTTGCATCGTAGTTATACCGCATATTTGGCGCAACGCAAAACTAATTACACAGCTTAGAAATGGCGGAAAAAATGATATCAAGCGTCAGCTGTCTTCTACTTAACCTAATAACAAATGTTTTACCTGTCAACTTAGTAAATAAACAAAAAAGAGAGGTGAAATTAACCACAACGTGAATTTTAGTAAATAAGATACGTAGTAAACAACGTTGTAACTAAAAATGACCGTTGTTGCTATGGAAACGAGTCGATTACAGTGGCTTAACTGGACCGGAAAAATATTAAATATCCAGGAAATCTTCATCTTCAAAATAAACACAAATTAAGTCTAAAAATTTGGTGAAAATTGTCGTCATAATAAATTTAAAGTCTCGCGGAAATCTCGCTAAATTTTTGATTCCGATTCCGAACACCACGTTGCCAATTTATCGATTATTTTCCTTTAACCCTCTAAATCACTAAAAATAACCGACTCATCTATACACAAAATAACCCTTAATTCTACCTTAACTGACGTGTACCTAAAAAAAAATCCAGTTGGAAAAACCACGTTGATGTCACGTCCAACCCTAAAATAACCCTAACGTAACCCTAACCGTTAAAAAACCGCTTCAAACTAATTAAAACCAAAATATTCTTTAATCCATCTTTTAAAAATACATTTTTAAATATTTTTAACATTTATTTTTATCGTGTCGACTTTAGTTCGACGCGTTGTCGACGTTTCTCGATCACCCCGAATGTAGGCTGCCTGCAATGCAGGCTCATGTCAACTGCAATAGCGTTTTGAGAATAAGAAAATTTTATCTCCTCGCTTCTTCTTCCGCATTATAAATTCACCAATCCACTAAATTAATCATAGGTGTAGTTTTTTTTACCTGCGCCGACATTTTATTTTTTCCTTTTTTTTTTTTTTTTTAAGGAAAAAATTTTTTTTATGGTTTTTAAAGATTGTCGTTGTTATTTTATTGCGGGTGTAAAGGGATAAAAGTCGAATAAACAAAATTTGAATTGCTAAAGAATTTTGAAGTAACATCCGATAACTGATCGAATTAGCGCGTTCGATAAAGAGATGAAAAATTTTTGTTTTCGATGAATAATGTTGTGAATAATAAAGTAAATTTTTGTTGAGGTTTTTTTTTTTGTTTTTTTTTTTTTGTTTTTAAACGGAAATTTGCATATTCGATATTAGATAAAGAATGTGAGGAATCGATGAGTTTTTGTCGATAAAATCAATTTTTTGATAAATATTTACGAGGTAAAGGTGGTGATTGGGAGTTTTTGTCGGTATTGCGTGTGAAAAATGGAGAAAATTTTGTATTTTCGATTAAGAATTGATTGATTTTTGTCGATAAAATCGATTTTTTGGTAAATATTTACGAGGAAAGTGCGAGTAATAATAAGTTTAAGGCTTTTGTGTTTGAGAAATGGCGGAAATTTAGTGAAAATTTTACATATTCGATTAAAAATCGATCAACTTTTATCCATAAAATCAATTTGTCGATGAATAATAATGCAAAAAATGTGTAAAATCAAAATTTTAGCTTTTAAATGTACTACATGTGTAAAATCAAAATTTTAGCTTTTAAATGTACTACATGTGTAAAATCGACCAAAAAATCTGCATTTTCGACACTCAATCAAACAACATTTTGTCGACAAAATCAATTTTTCGACCAAAAAACTCAAAAAATTTAACAAACTCAACATCCACCAACCAAAACCAACCCAATAAAAATCAAAAATTCCCATCGAATTTCAATACCAAAAATAAACCTTACACAAAAATCCTTAAAATCCATCACCAAAAAATACCAATAACACAAATCAACCAAAAAAACTCGCCTTAAAACACAAAAAAATCGTTGCTAACAACATTTTCAAACATAGCTTTAGTCTTAATGACAATTTCTCTTCCTGTTTTCCCGCACAATAAGCCTAACGTCAATTTATATAATTCGCGCTCTAAAAAACGCAATTTTTCCTCGAATTTCCATTTAACCCTACCACACATCATATATATTTTATTCCAAACCTCCTCAAGACCTAAACCATCGATTTAAACTAATAAAACCGTCGAAAAAATAAAATAACGCTTTTTTTCGCAAAACGTAAACACGAACCTGGGAGAAAAAAATTAAAACTAGCATAAAATATGACACGAAAAACTAAAAACAGTAAACTATAACATGCAATGTTGATCGATTTTAGTCTAAAATGCTATATAACTTATTATTTTTATTCCGTGAACAAAAAGTACAATTATTTTCGCTTCTTTTAAAGCACACACGACGCCATAATTAATGTTAAAACCGCACACTCGATGTCGTAAATCCATTAAATTCAACGAAGTAATTAAAACCGAAAATATACTGTATTTCTGAGGAAAAAAAATATTTTTTGTTAAAGTTATAATTATGTCGAAATTAAAAACCGAAAAAATTCGAGGTTAAATTTCGTTGCATTAACTCCGCATAAAATTGGGCAAAATGGCGAACGAAATCAGAAAATCGTCATCAAATTCCGGAAATTCCCAAAAATTTTGTATTTTAGAATATTTGTCGACCTTAGAAACCGACAGAATTTTAAATTAAAAATTCGAGTTTGAATTTCGTTGCATTAACTCCGCATAAAATTTCGCAAAATGGCGGACGAAATCAGAAAATCGTCATCAAATTCCGGAAATTCCCAAAAATTTTGTATTTTAGAATATTTGTCGACCTTAGAA
>JAQIWS010000139.1:0-47381 GCA_034696085.1 Stigmatogaster subterranea | reverse complement strand
GTTGGCACACTAGTAGTAGTAATGGACAACACACTGAATAAAAAGGCAACATACTGAACTACAGGCAACATACTGAAATTAATTTGAATTTAAGAAGAATTAATTAATTATACTTAACGGGTCTAATGCCATCTGACGTAATAGTGAATTAGGAAAATTTTTGACAACTTTTTTATCATCGAGGATATGATAAAATCTATTCGTTGCTTCGTCGACTTTTTTCCTCATTAATTCTTTTTCGTTGGAGACTTTTCCTAAAATATTACTAAAATGATCTTGTTGCGAGTGACTGAGTTCAATTCCTTTTAGCTTCGCTTCTAACACGTATTTGTTTATCACTCGTTGTTGAACTTCGTTTAAGTGTTTTTTATCCGCGTTCAATTCTCTTACAGTGTGATATATCGGTAAACTAAGAAATCTTTGAACACGGGCTTTTTGTACACGAGCGTGTAACTAAATAAATAACAAAAATTATTATTAAAAAATTCACATAAAACTATTTTAAAATTATTTACACTACATTTTTATACGCCTTCATAATTTCTTCCGAATGGCGCACTAAATACAAAACTTTAATCACACTCCACGCATAATCCAGAGGTGCAGCGAGAGTTTGCAAAGGTAAAATAACGGAGGAAAATGAAGCTTGAACCGGTTTCACGTTAGAATCGGCGACTGCAAATCAAAAGTACGAAAAGAGCGTTAAATTTAAAACTTATCCAGACATTTGTACCTACAAACCTTTCATTTTCTCAGTCATGCGAGCCAAATTGCATTCGTAATCGAGAACTAATTTTCCAATTGCGTTAACGCAATTGTCAGCGGTGATGCTATTAAACCGAGGATTCGATTCCATTTGAAGAACCGGATTTGTGCTCGCCGTGTCATCAGGAACTTGAGGCAAACTTTAATCCAAAAAAGTCAATAAAATTAAAATTACTACTTAACCACCATCAAAAACATTTTACAAAATACTCACAGAACAATATACGAATGCCTAACGTTAGTTTTGTCGTAAAACGGACGAAATATCCTCCAATTTCCTCTCAACATTTCACTTAATTTAAAAACCTTTCACGTTGCGTGTTTTCACCGTTAGTCTTAAAATAGCGCTAATGGCGTGAATACTACAGAGACGTCTAGTGTTGTAATTCCAAAATTAGACCTAATCGACGGTGGTGACCTCGCGTAACGATACTGTTTATTTAGAATGAAAGAATATAGTGACGTAATTATTGAAATTGAAGTTGACTGATAGTAGCGACCTCAAGTGATGAGGCGACAAACGATTCAGTGCCAGTTTGGAAGGCATGATGGCGGCAGCATGTAAGTATTTCGAAGAGGATGCAGTTTATCGAATCAACAAAAAGGGACAACTCGAATACGGGCTGATTCTCGAAAACTCGGAATTTATTTCGAGCGACGAAGAAGACAATAGCGACGTGAAAAACGACGAATGGGAGCCCATGAAGAAAGGACACGTCCGCGTTGCTTGGCATCCTAGAGGACTCGAAGAAGTTCTACCTGAGAGGAAGGTAGAGTAAAAACAGATGACATAACAACGCAATGTTTCACTTCTTAGCAAAAAACACGTCGACACTACCTAATAAATCTAAAACTATTTATTGCAACGTGGACTTAATCCTAATCGATCGATTTTTCGCTTATCCAAAAACGTGACAAATTGATGATATCACGCAATTTTGCACCGTATTAATATTATCAGTTATTACAACACATTTGTGCGATGTATTAAAATAATATTGATTTTAAACATTAAGTGCCACACCCTTGTAGTGATAAACCGCACTTTTATCAGCGAAAATATGGATTGGATTAAGTGAAATATCTTTTGTTTCATTTTATTTTTACATTTTGTTACAGTGTCGATATTTAAAATTTTTGTTTTTCTCTTTCATTAAATTCTTTTATTAGGTTTATTTAGCGGACAGGTCGTTAATGCCCGGTGATGTGGTTCGACGGGTAATTAAAGGAAAGGATACTCAACGTGGTTATTGCCGCAGCGTTGAGGTGACCGCGAGTGTGCAAATAGTGGGCACTCGGCAAGTGATAGATAACATCAAAAGCTCAGACTTAGTACCTCTAGAGGTAATCTACTCGAAATAATCTTCTTTTCTCGAGATAATCTCTTTTGTTGTTGCAGGATTTTCACACCGATGTAGCAATTTTTCTGGATTCTTGGGTTGGAATGATTAAAATGGTTAAATCTCGGGTAAATCTTCGATGTTCCGACGGATCGCGTTGTGTTTTATCAGATGACGCTGCTTATGATTTGGATGATTTATTGGATAAACGCGATCGGGTGAGATTTGATTTTTTTGAGATTTTTTGAGTTTTTTAAATTTTAATGGGTTATTTTTTTAATTTTAGGGATCAGAGTTTAGAAAATATGATTTTTACCCGGGTCAACAACTTTGGGGTCCCGTACGATGTTTCGAAGACGCGGAATGGTTGAATGTAACCGACGAAATGAAATCTTTACTTCAGAAACCCCACAAAATTCTTCGCGTTACGGTGGAGAATGTGAGCTCTACTCGCACACTTTCACTAATGAATAAACAAACTTAGTTACGGCTTTCCTCGTAGCTGAAAGTGCAATCAATTGGGGTTCACTGGCAGTGTCGAGCTTACTCCAAAGATAGCAAGTTAAGAGCTGATCCTGAGCAACCAAAGTACCTCGTTCAGGGAGAGGATCTTAAAAGGTATGAGAAAAACGAAATTTTAAAAATTTAGGTGTATTTTCGTCCCGCACGTCGTTTTATACATTTTTTACTAGCATTTAATCTTTTTTAAAGCTTAATTTGACAAAGTAAGATAAATTTTTGTGAACGCAAAATATTTTTTTTCGGTTGGTGGTGAATTTGAATCGATGAAAAATTGTTAAAATTTTGGAAATTGTTATAAAAATGATGTAAAAACTGGAAAATAATGTTTTTTGTACTGTATTTTATTGTAAAAGTGATTTTTACGTTTTTAAATATTTTTTTTTGTATATTTAGAGTGAAAATTCTCAACATATTCGAGCCATGCACGTTGCAATTGGGCGATCGAAATTACTACACGTTTAAAGACGAAGACGTGTTGTTAAACAAGGAGCAATGGAGGAAGTTACAAAGGGAAATGAAAGGACATGATAAAATATCAACGGTTGTGAAAGACGAAAATGGAATTAAACCGAGTAAAAATAACGCCAGCGTGAATCGTAAAAAAAATTTTTTTATTTCTTAATAAATTATCGATTATTTGAATCTAAACCGTGAAATGAATTTTAGGTGAAGTTTCTGATAACCAACCTGCAACGAAAGAAACTGTGTGCGAAAATGGCGGCGCGGATAATGATAGTGAATTCGAAGATATTGATACCGACGATGGAAACACTTCGGATTCAACGTCAGTTTCGAGTAAATCTTCTACGTCATCGGCGGGGACAGGTAAAAAATTACAAAATATTTATATGGTTTTATTATGAATCTAAACGAAAATTTTATTCCAGCGTTTAATAAAGGCAAAAAGGTGAAAAAAGGATCAGTGGCGTTAGCGACTAAGATTTTAAATTTGAAGAAAAAGAAATTAAAAAGCGCGAGGATTAGAATTCACTTGGAAATTATATCCGCAAAGAGTGGAGATAAAGTTGTCGTCGAAACACTCTCCACGATTTCAAAGGCTCAAGTGGTGTGGCAGGTAAATAATCAATAAAAAGTAAAAAATTTATGAGATCAATAATATAAAACATTTATTTTACACACATTTAGGATAGCTCGATGGAAGATGACGTGTTATCCACTGATCTCTACCCGATTCATCATCTCGATGAACAGGAATTTTTTCCGGGTGATTTCGTTATCGAAAATAAAGGTAGTTAAAAAATTATTGTATTGATTTAGTTCATTTTCTTACGTATAAATTATTTTCTTAGAAAATCTCGATCCTCACGAATATGGAGTAGTGAAAACTGTGGATCATTCAGGACGAACGACGTTAGTTCATTGGATGAAAACTTACACGGAAAGCTCAGAACCGCAGTAATAATAACAAAATTGATAAATATACAAACTTAATTTCTACATTAATATTAATATTAATACATTTATAAAATCAGTCCAGTGTTCCTCCACGAAGAAGAAGTAAGTGTGTACGATTTGAAAGATCATCCAGATTTCAAGTACCGACCGGGATCTGTTGTGATCCGGGTGGCAAATTTTGAGGTAACGTAATTTTATTTAAAAATATTGACCGATTTGACATTGATAATTTTGTAACTCGAAAATACAGGATGAGACCACCGAATCGACTGCGGGTCAAGTATTGGATGTATATCCAACTGGCATGGTCAGAGTTCATTGGGTGAGCGGGAAAAAATCGTTTTGCTACCCGCAAGAATTGTACAAAGTTGGTGAATACGATTCTGACGAAGGAGAATTGTGGGATGACGGGGATTCAGATGACAGCTGGGAAACTGAATCGGAACAATCCATTATTGCTGAAGAAGGGTAAAAATTTTGTTTGAAGAGTGTTGTTTTTAAAATTGTAAATAAATTATTTTTAGGAACAATTTGAGCGAAGTGAGCGCGTCCTCTTTGTGGGCTCCGGGTCAAGAAGAAGACCAATCGGTCATAAAGCCAAAATTAGCAGCAAATATCGAGAGAGCGAGAGCAGCGATGGCTCGTCTTGAAGAAATCTTTACCCAGAACCCATCCTTACAAACCGGAAGCGTCATGAAGCAATTGCTCGAAGTGTTCAAAGATTGCAAGTGAGTCGTGACGCGTTTTGCATTTTTGGAAATAATATTTAATTTACTTAATTAATGAAGTCTAAAATGCAGATATTTGGATCGTTTAATGGGCACGTCTTTTTTCCACGAAAATCATTTCCACGGGTTGTTGGAACGCGTTCGCGAACGTGGTAGAATCAATTCTGCTCAGAGAGTCGCCGAACAGGTGTCGAGGTTGTTTAAAAAATCCGAATCGTCGATCGATTTGAGTAAAACAGAGCGAAGCAGTTCGTCGAAAAAAAGTATGTCCGACCAATCGGTGGGAGGTGTAGGTAGTGTCGGAAGTGTCGGAAGTGCGCCGTCGGACGAAGAAAATAGCAGGACACCTCACATTTGTGCCAGACTCTGTTCTTTGCTCAAAGGTCAGTTGTTGAAGGCCCACGAAGAAGTTGTGCGGCGATTCGGTGGACAAATTCAACCTGAGGATATTAACGGTGAGGTGTCGCCGGAGTCGACGTCGGCGACGGGGAAAGTTGAGGGAACTGAAAGTGAACCGGGGATTAAAACTGCACCAGCGGTGGTGGAGGAAAAATTAGAAACGACGAGTGAAGTGCAGGTGCTAAAACCTGAAGTGAAGGAAAGTAGGGAAGATGAGCAAATTGAGTCGACGAATCAAGGTGGTATTTCGGATTTTGGATTATTATTAATCCGTTGAAATAACTTTTTTTTTTTGCTTTTTAGCGTTCTCGCTTTTGGAAAGTGTTCCTGATAGTCATAAATTCAAATTGACGATGTTAGAACCGTCTGAACCAAAGACTTTCTTTCGCGGAGTTAAAAAAGAGGTTGATAAAATTTAATCCGTTGATGTTTGAAATATTAACTGAAATTGCTAAAATTTATTTTGTAGCTTAAACTCTTGCGAACGTCGCTACCTGAAGGGATTATCGTGAAAGGGTTTGAAGAAAGATTGGATTTATATTCGGTGATGATTACGGGACCCGCGAGAACGCCATACGAAGACGGAGTGTTTTACTTCGATTTTCAACTAAGCCCGGATTACCCCAAGTCGCCGCCCATCTGTTATTATATCAGTTACTGTTCCGACAGACTTAATCCGAATTTGTACGAAG
Organism: Stigmatogaster subterranea; assembly: GCA_034696085.1. Taxonomy (NCBI): domain Eukaryota; kingdom Metazoa; phylum Arthropoda; class Chilopoda; order Geophilomorpha; family Himantariidae; genus Stigmatogaster; species Stigmatogaster subterranea. The sequence goes on along the minus strand of JAQIWS010000139.1, from coordinate 41,519 downwards.
ATGGGAAAGTGTGTATTAGTTTGTTGGGTACCTGGGGCGGAAAGGGAACGGAGGTGTGGACGAGTAATTCTAATCTTCTTCAAGTGATCGTATCTATCCAAGGTATATTTTATTTTACTTCATTTTGATCAAATAATTTCGTTGTAAACAATTTTGCTCTTTCGTTTTTCGTTAGGCTTAATCCTAGTAAGCGAACCATATTTTAACGAAGCGGGTTACGAACGACAAAAAGGCACGCAACAAGGCCGAGAAAATAGCCGCATGTACAACGAAATGGTCATGCTCAAATTAGTTCAATCGATGACCAAAATCGTGCTGTGTCCACCTGAAATATTCAAAGCAGAACTCACGGCTCATCTTCATCAAAACGCCTTCAAGTGAGTAAATTAAAAATTACGTAAATAGCGGCCATTTTGTTTATTTACAATTTTTGATTTTGCGCGTTTTGTAACAAAATAGATTAATCCACCGGTTGGAAACCTGGTTAGAAGTTTCGGAAACTTACAACAAGGCTCACCCCTTGTCTCCAGCCTCTCCGACTGGATTTAAAGACATTCATGGCGAAGGTTGAGAAAAAATTTTAAATTTTAAAAGTATCTGATAAAAATTTTAAATGTTTTAAACTTAAATATTTTCTAGCTTTCGAGCACGCGAGTAATATAAACCTGCCGGAATTCCCTTTGATCCCCGCGTCCAAAGGATTCTGCATCACGTTGAGGAAGACGCTGCTCAATCTGAAAGAAGTCCTCGGATCAGTAGGCGTCTACGACGTGTCACGTGACAGTGGCAGCTAGCCCTTTGTCCCTTATTTAGATTCCACGTAACAAATTTATTTTCGAAAAAACAAAAAAAAATACAATTTTAAAGCTTGATCGCGAAGTTTTTCACGTTTAAAAAAATTCGGAAAAAAAATTTATTTTGTCTTTTCTTTTTCTCTCAACTTTTTTGTTGTTGTTATTATTTTTCTTTATTTATTTATTAATTCGTATCCTCGTAATACTCAGGCAGGACCTATTTATAGCATTTGGAGGAACCCCATGTTTTTCTCCCTTTCCCTCCCTTCGATTTAATGAAACATGGAAGTGGCTGATAAATATAAATATATATACATAAAAGCAAAAATTGGGAATTAAAAATTTTTCTCTATGCAAATTTGAAAAATAATTAACTCGTTTTCTACTCAAGCAAAACGGAATATTAATAATAATATAAATAATAATAATAAACCAGTGTATTTAAAATTTCTAATGATTTTGTCGGATAAATTGTTTTCTTTTTTTGGAGTATAATTTTGTGGTAATGTTAGAATTGTAAATGAATGGTTTATATATTTATTTATTGTTTAATTTAATTTATTTAATTTATTTTTGTTTTTGCCTTGGAAAAAAAAAATTTGTGAATTTAAAAATTTAAAAATTATAATAACTGTCTAAAGAAAAGATAATAATAATAATAATAATAAAAATTGTATTTAAAAAGGAGAAAACGGTGGTATTTGCGGAAATATTTGCGTGATTATAAAAAAAAAGTGAAATGTTAGTAAACAAAACGTGATTTGTAGATTTTCTTCAATCAATACAATTGTACCCAAAAAAAATGAAAATAATCTTTAAAAAAAAGAAAATTGATCTATTAAAATAAAAGGTATTTTTTTTCTTTTTTCATTATTTTTGAGCATGTTTTTGAAAATTTTACATTTTTAACATGTTTTCTTAATTTGTCACCAGACGGCTTATTTCAAACGTGACTCGTGACGTAACATCTTCATACATCGCCATTGTTTATTGACAACTTGCACCAAAAGATGATGCTTATTTTACATTTACACGTTAAACGATTTTTTTGATGCAAGTACTGATTTATAAGTAATGAAAGATGGTCAATTTTATTTACAATACTTGGATTAGCGATGCGTTTGTACGGTAAGACCAAGATTTAATCCGAAAATTAAAAATTTAAATTTGGTTATTTTGACTACCGGTGGTTTATTTTTGTTAAATATTTTTTTTGTTAATTTTAGGGTTACAATCAAAGAACCAAACAAGACTGCAAGAAATTTGTTACTATTTATTACGGTCTGTATCAATTTTATCACGCACAAAGACAATTGCGACAACGGATTATTTTTACCCATCACTCGTCCGCAACCTTTGAATTTTGAGAATAAATTCGTAATCAACACCCCAGGATGTAAAATACCTTCGTTGGATACATATCACCTTAATTTGCGTAGATTTATCGCACATCGGGTGAACAGACCGTTGAAATGCGCTACTCCACAATTGACAATCGTAGAAAACAACACTCTTCGGTTAAATATCCCTGAAATTCGAAGATTACAAATATAAGCTGTGGTTTCACCCCTATTCATCGAAAAAGTGAGAATAATTACGAATATTATTCTATATTTCAACCCGTGGAAAATAGTGTAGTGATAATTGGTGAATTTATTATGGCGGAATGTCGACAAAATAAGGCACAAATTTACCAAGATTTTTTCCCTCAAATTATCCGGAAAAAACAAGTTGAAAATCGATGCGAGAAAGCGTCGAGAAAAACGGTCGACAGAACTAAGTTGAGTGTTTTGATGCTCGGAGTTGATTCCGTCGCTAAAAAGTGATTGGTGTATACGGAAAAAATTGTCGTTTATTGAACTTCACGGATATAACAAAATAGGATTGAATACTTTTCCTAATGTTTTGCCTTTGCTGACTGGACATCACGAACACGAGTTCTATATTACTATTTGGATGATTTACCGTTTATCTGGAAAAATTTTAGTGAAAAAAGATATCGAACTTTACTCGCGGAAGATTCTCCGTTCATGGCGACGCTTAATTACGCTAAAAAAGGATTTAATAATCAACCGACTGATTATTACTTAAGGCCGTTTTCAAACGCGGTCGAAAATTCAAAAATGGAGAATAAGGTTGACAAGGAAGGTTGTTTTCACAATCGAACTGAATCATCCGTGATTTTGAAACGGATGGAAGATTTATTTGACAAATTTTCCGATGATCCGATTTTCTCTTACACGTTTTTAACCAGATTAACGCATGATGATTACGATGGAGTCGCGTATCTTGACGCGCCTTTCTTGAACTTTTTTGAGCGTCTTATTTACAAAGGTCATTTGAACAGGAGCAATCGTCTTCTTTTTTAGTGATCACGGATATCGGTTTGGAAAATCCCGGATGACGTCTGAAGGTCAAGTGGAGGAAAAACTGCCGTTTTTCTTTATTATTCTTCCAGATTGGTTTATGAGTGAATATCCAAAGTTTTATAAAAGTTTGAACTAAAATGAAAGAAGATTTGTGACGGACGTTTGACGTACACGCGACGCTCGTTGATATTTTGAACTCGTTGGAAAGTGTTAGAAAGTACGAGTCTGAGTTGGAGAGAAGTGTTAGTTTGTTTACTCCGATTTCATTAATGAGGACGTATCAAATTGCGAGTATCGACGCTTTGTACTGCACGTGCGCTGATCGACACGAAATTCCGAAAAATGTTGCGCAGGTTGTGAAGGCAGCGAATCTACTGGTGGATAGAATTAATAATGTGAAGTTGATGGTTAGACCAAAGTGCGTTAAGTTGGAGTTGAGTGATGTTTTAAAAGCTAATGCTCAAAAGTTTAACGTCGATGTTGGGAAGAAGAGGGCAAGTTACGTCATCACGTTTCACTCACGATCAAGGTTGTGAAGCTATTTTTGATGGAATTGTGTCGTATCACGGACGAAGAGAAGAGTTTTCGGTCGACCATGAGATCGATAGGGTTAATTTATACGAAAATCAGTCTCATTGCGTAACTGAAGGACACTTGAAACAGTTTTGTTTTTGCAATGATTTGATAGTAATCAAAGAAATATAGTTACTACGCACGTACATAATAAATACTGTGATATATATGAGTATATTGAAATAATAAAAGTGTAATCCACGAATATACGTTTACATTACCTGTTTTTTTACAACAATATTTTTGCCAGTGATGATGGGACGTAGGTTAGGTATTCTAACAAAGTGCCTTCGACTTTGTTTAACAGTTAACCAGACATTATCAAAGCAAACAATTTCAGCAAAATTTTTATCGTTGCAAACGAATATTCGGTTAAAGAGAAAGTGATAAGGATTAATTAATTACCGTCGTGGTATCGTGTACGTATTGGTTCATTTCGATTAATGTCATTTTGAATTTTGGTCTTTTGTTCCAGCTACTTTCACTGAATTCAATAAACGCATTTCTGGAGGAAATTCCACTGTTTGATGCCTAAACGACGAAACTTTTTTACATCAAACAATAATCAAATACTTGATTGAAATAAATCTTATTTAGAATTATACTAGCATGAAAAATAATACATTATTACTTTGTATTGCCGTGGTTTTGCTATGTTTTATTACTGTTTCAATTATTATATCGTCTGTAAGAATGCGTGTGAAAAAGTCAAACAATTAAACTTGTATAATCTTTTACATTTTAGCTACAGAGATGCTATTATTAGGAGGCTACATACGTTCAATGTATTGTAACTTACCATACACCGTATTTCAACTCAAGTTGTTTTACTGCGATCCTGCAAATGTTTGCTGTGACTATGGCCGGCCTGGACTCCCAAGACAGCGACTGTACCTGTGTCCAGTCGCTGTGTTATTCCCTTAGATGCAATTAAGTTGTGTAAAGTAAATAATAAATTGTTATTGTAGTGAAATTTCTCGTTTCGCGTATGCTGTCGTCAGGGTAATTCTTCAGTTATACGGAGTAGTTCAATATTATTTTCTATGGATGTGTTATAATTATCTGTCGCGCTTTAAATTTTTATTAACTACTCCGTAATATTTTTCCCGGTGGCAATCGCATTCAATTTATTACAGTGGAGAATTATTTTTTTCCCAAATAAATTTTCCAGCTGAGTACAGCCAGAATATCACCTGCTGTAACAGTAAATTTTTTTAAATATTTTGTACTATTATTAATTGGTATCCAGAAAATATGGTTTAAAAAGATAAAATCCAAAGTTTTTTTGTATCCATAGTGCAAATATTTAATTTTCTTTTTAAAATTTGTTTGAAAATTTGGTAATATGGCTCCACCCATTATCAAAAAATAATTCAGCAGTCGTTAAGGAAAAACTTAACAATGGAATTGCTGCATGTTTTATACGGCAGCTTCTGCTGAATATTCCTTGTAATATTAGATGCGTTCTTTACTTACCGATCCTGAACAAGTGTGGAGTGAATAGTATTTAGATTGAAGTAATAGTGTGCCCGAAGTGAAATCATCGAAATATTTTGAAATAAAATTCTCCTTACTTCCGTAATTAAAATTATTTAGCCTAACGAGATGTCATCTTAGTCCCATTTGCTGTTAGACTTGAACCAACAAGCTTTACCAAGCAGATATGACGTAATTATTGTGTTAATTTTTATTAAATTCTGTAAATTCGATTCGGTTGTTACATTTAACATTTTTACTTACAGTATTTTTTTATGAGATAATCACATCTTGGACTATCACTATGGCGTCTGTTGAGTTAGGTAAGTATGAAAACGTTATTTCTCGTTACACTGGCACTGTACATTCCCAATATGCTTAAATCTCAATATAAATTTCAGGCGCAGTTGAGGAAAAACGTAAACAAGCAGTCATCAAAGGATTATGTCTCTACGTTAAAGGCATGGGCTTTACTCCCTCCGCAAACGAACTTGTTCTTTACTTTACACAATTTGGACATATTTCTGAAGTTGAAATTGAGGTAATCCTAAACTCAATTCAACGATAAATTTATCTAAAAAGAGTCGACACAATTACAATACAGAAAATAAATTTTTGTTTTATCTTTTGGCAATATCAGATCAAAATAACTAGAGTATTTCTTATAGGACCATTACTCGCTTGTATACTTTGAATTACGTCACAGTGTGCAAAAGGCTTTAACAGTTAGACATCATACTTTAAGAGGCCAACGATTGACCGTTAAACAACAGTTCTACTCTGGAGGCAAGGAGGCCACTGACGAAGGAAACTTGTCGAAGAAACGAGGTGACGTTGAAATTCAAGTATTGGAAAGCATGTTGTCAGCTGAAAATGTGAGCCAAAGTCGAGTAGAGCGCAATTGAGTCTGATTTAATTAATTAATTTGTGCCGTTTCGAAAATTTTGCAGGTGATTGAACAATTCCAATTTTTTAAAAACATGTTGCTGTCAGAAGAAGAGTTACAAGAAAGACAAGATGTCGAGCAATCTTTGAATAATTTATTTTCTACTTACTTTGACGTCAGTTCGGTTCAACTCTTTGGATCTTCGGCTAACAGTTTGGGCTTAAAGGGGTGCGATATTGATATTCTCTTATCATTAAGATCGCATACTGATGATGAGAAGGTAAACTTTTAGTTGCACGGTACGGTATTTGTAATTATACTTATTTATGTAATTGCATTATTTATTGTATAGGTAATCACGTACCCTAAGAGATCCTGTAGAAAGACGTTTTACACTCTAAGAAACTTAATTGACAACAGATCGCGATTAATTAATTCTTCCTTAGAGTTGATGAAACTCACAGCAATAGATGTAGTTCATTTATTGCAAAAAATTTTGGTTAAAGAAGATAAGTGCAAGGACGTTACAGTGATTCCATCTCAGCGTTGCCCATTGGTGCACTTCATCTTCTGTAGTAGTTGTAATAATATGATCGATTGCGATCTTTCGTGCAAAAATAGGTATTCGATTACGGTATTTTTTCTCTTTTATTATATAAATTTTAAAGGCAAATGTATCATTTTCTGAAAGGATGGCGGTGTACAACACCAAACTGGTTCAATTTTACACCAGATTGGATTATAGAGTGATGCCCTTTTTAACTTTCGTTCGTTATTGGGCTGTCGAAAAGGATCTACAAATATCTAAAATGAACAGACTTACGAGTTACGCTACTTCGATGTTGGGTATATTTTACTTACAGAACACGTCTCCGACCATTGTACCAACCGTCGAAGACCTCCGAGAATTTGAATGTATAATACACTCAATAATCACTTGTAATTAATATTGTTTAAGTCTAAACTCTGAACTTTTAGACGAATCTCACGTTGTGGCAAACGTAGATTGCAGTTTCTGCGACAATGTTGAGTTGTACTCACCTTCAGAAAACACGGATGATCTCGTAACTGTTTTAAAAGGATTTTATAAATATTACAATCAGTTTGACTTAAAAAAATTCGTCATAAGTATCGTAACTGGAAAGTTACTGAGTACTGATGACTTTAGTGCTTCATATCCAGACTTTCCGGTAAAATGCACTTAATTCTAAAATGTTCAAATTTATCAAAAAAATATTTTTTGCAATTGCAGCTAAAGGAATTCAATATTCAAGATCCCTTTGAATTAGACCGTAATGTTACTGGTAATGTTGATGTGTCGCTGATGGAAAAAATTAAAGATGCCTTTATCGATGCTGTTGGTGTCTGTGAGGATGACGAATTGTGGCAACCGCGAGTCGAAGCTCCGTGGGGTCTTCTTTCATTGTTAAAGAAACTTAACAACAATGCCGAACTGAACAAAACTGAAGATCAAAGTTCTTCACTAAAGCGTAAATCGGTTCAGTCTAGTTCAACCAAGAAGATTTCAGTTTTGTCGGCGAAAGCGATCGATCGTATACGAGTGTTTTGTCCAGGTCCAGCTAGTAGGACGAATACATCTGACAGGGACTGTTTTGATTATATCTGCCAAGCGGTTTGCACTCTCTTCACTAAAGGATTACAATTACCGTGTTCAAGCAGTGACAGCGCATGTGAACAATCCGAAGAGACGTCAACTAAATCGAAAAGAACGAGATTAGACACGACTACGAGTGAGAACGAAGACCCAGAAGTGATTTTAATGTCAAAAGCGTATAAAATTACTGTGGATTATAATTTTTGGACTGAGAGAAAAAACGCGGGAACTGAAGCAAAACAAATGACAGTTGTTGAACGAGAAGAAGCAACATCAACTGAGATCTTGGGAAAGAAACACGAAAAAAGAAAGCTATTGTTTACGATGGTTTTAGACATTCAATTATCTAGACAACTGAATGCATTTATCGTTTTAACCGGTCAAACTGAGGATCAAGACTTAAATCATGAGATGATCAGTTTTTTAGAATCCTACGTTCCAAGTATCCTGCAAGAAATGATTAATAGAGAAGAGTGTTTTTAAGTGTTCACTCAATGAACTAAAACACGGGCCAAACAAAGAAGACAAAATTTTCCAGTAGTTTAAATCAATTTTATCACGCACGAGGATAATTGCGACAACGGATTATTTTTACATTTTGTTTTAAACCATTTACACCACGATTATTAATCGTAGAAAACAACAATCTTCGGCTAAATATCCTAGAAATTCGAAAATTTAGAAATATAACGTGTGGATTCACCCCTTTTCATCGAAAAAGTGAGAACAATTACGAATAGTATTCCACATTTCATCCCGTGCCAAATAGCGTAGTGATAATTGATGAATTTAATATGGCGGAATATAATAAGACAAAATTTACCAAGATTTTTATCCTCAAATTATCCGGAAAAAACATGTTAAAAAACGATCCGTGAAAGCGTCGAGAAAATGGTCGACGGAACTAAGTTGAGTATTTTGATACTCGGAATTGATTCCTTCGCTAAAACCGAATATTTACATCACGTGTTGAAACCTGATTGGTTACGTAAAGAAAAAATTGTCGTTTATTGAGTTCACGGATGTAACAAAATAGGATTGAATACTTTCCTAATGTTTTGCCGTTGCTTATTACTGGACATCACGAATACGAGTTCACTATTACGGTTTCCAAGTACTATTTGGATGTTTTACCGTTTATCTGGAAAAATTCTAGTGAAAAAGGATATGGAACGTTACTCGCGGAAGATTCTCCGTTCGTGGCGACGTTTAATTACGCTAAAAGAGGATTTAGTAATCAACCGACTGATTATTACTTAAGGCCGTTTTCAAACGCGGTTCGAAAATTCAATAATGAAGAAGGTTGTTTTCACAGTCGAACTGAATCATCCGTGATTTTAAAATGGAGAAAAAGTTGACAAAGAAGGTTGTTTTCACAGTCGAACTGAATCATCCGTGATTTTAAATGGAGAAAAAGTTGACAAAGAAGGTTGTTTTCACAATCGAACTGAATCATCCGTGATTTCAAAATGGATGGAAGATTTACTTGACAAATTTTCCGATGAACCGATTTTCGCTTACACATTTTTAACCAGATTGACGCATGATGATTACGATGGAGTCGCGTATCTTGACGCGCCTTTCTTTAACTTTTTTGAGCGTCTTTATGACAAAGGTCATTTGAACAGAAGCATCGTTTTCTTTTTTAGTGAAAACGGATATCGGTTTGGAAGGTACCGGATGACGTCTGAAGGTCACGTGGAGGAAAAACTACCGTTTTTCTTTATTATTCTTCCAGATTGGTTTATGAGTGAATGTCTAAAGTTTTACAAAAGTTTGAAATTAAATGAAAGAAGATTGGTGACGACGTTTGACGTGCACGCGACGCTCGTTGATATTTTGAACTCGTTAGAAAGTCTTAGAAATGTGTCGGAGTTGGAGAGAAGTGTTAGTTTGTTTACTCCGATTTCATCATTGAGGACGTGTCAAATTGCGAGTGTCGACGCGTTGTAGTGCACGTGCGCTGATCGACACGAAATTCCAAAAAATGGTGCACAGGTTGTGAAGGCTGCGAATCTACTGGTGGAAAGAATTAATAATGTGACGAAGATGGTTCGGCGAAAGTGCGTTAAGTTGGAGTTGAGTGATGTTTTAATAGCTACTGCTCAAAAATTTAACGTCGATGTTGGGAAGAAGAGGACAAGTTACGTCATCACGTTTCGCTCACGATAAAGGTTATGTCTAGTAAAGCTACTTTCGAAGGAATTGTGTCGTATCACGGACGAAGAGAAGAGTTTTCGGTCGAGCATGAGATCGACAGGGTTACTTTATACGAAAATCAGTCTCATTGCATGAGTGAAGGACACTTAAAACAGTTTTGTTTTTGCAATGATTTGCTTGTATCCAAACAAGCATAGCTACTATACGCACGTACACGTAATAAATGTTGTGTTATGTATGAGTAGTGTAAATAATAGATGTGTATTACACGAATATACTGATATTTTACCGTTTTTTTACAACAATATTTTTGCCAGTGATGATGGGACGTGGGTTAGATATTCTAAGGTTATTCGTTTGAGTAACAATTAAACAGACATTATCAAAGTAAACAATTTCAGCAAAACTTTTATCGTTGCAAATAAATACTGGTTAAACAGAATGTGATAAGCGTTATTTACCGTCGTGGTACCGTGGACGTTGCATCATTTAGATAGGTGTGATTCTAAATCTTGGTCCTGGCACTTAAACGTGAAAGTGTCAAGAATTTAAACTAGTTTAAACTTTTTAGTTTAACTCAGGTGTATAATGATTAGGAGGCTAACTACTATCAGGCGTGGTTTGAAGTCATTCCCGACGACTCTTACTGTGTGTAATAACACACACGCAATTTAATAGACCAGGAACCGCGAGTGCAATTTAATATTGATTCGATCTAGCGATCTCAGCCAAAACTGAACGCGACCATGGCGCGTGCTGAACTCCTAAGCCCATCACACAATTGGCAAAACTTACGGGTAGCAAAATAACTCAAATTTACAATTATAGAGATAAAGATATCTTACGGAACTAGAAAGCAAGTTCTCAGGAGCGTGATTTAAAAAAACTCAATTTCATTACCAATTAGTTGGATATTGTCCATAAATTGACTTTTATCTCGTTGCTTTTATTGTTGCTGGCGTGCATTAATGTTGGTGAGGAGGAACCAAATCTATAGTAAATTTTTTCAACTTTCCAATTAAATTCTGGTGCTGGTTGAAAACTGCGACCCTTTGTCTTAAACAAAATAAAATCACGTGTTTATCCGTAAGTATTTTAGAAATATTGTACGATCAATATTTACAGAGTATAGCTACCTCATGATCAAAAAATTACTATAAAAATAATTTTTCCTAATTTTAATTTATTTTATAAACTGGCAAAAATTCTGGAAAAACTTTTCACGTTTTTTAAGATAGTCATTGTATTTTCGAAAACACACAAAAAAAAATAATACAATTTTAAAGCTTGACTGCGAAGTTTTTCACGTTTAAAAAAATTCAGAAAAATAGTTTATTTTGTCTTTTCTTTTTCTCTCAACCTTTTTGGTGTTGCTATTGTTTGCCTTTCTTTCTTAATTAATTCCTATCCTCGTAATACTCAGGCAGGACCTATTTATAGCATTTGGAGGAACCCCATGTTTTTCTCCCGTTCCCGCCCTTCGATTTAATGAAATATGGAAGTGGCTGATAAGTGTAAATATATATACATACATAAAAGCAAAAATTGGGAATTAAAAATTTTTCTCTACGCAAATTAAAAAATAATTAACTCGTTTTCTACTCAAGCAAAACAGAATATTAATAATAATAATAATAATAATAATAATAATAATAAACCAGTGTATTTAAAATTTCTAATGATTTTTTTCGGATAAATTGTTTTCTTTTTTTGGATTATAATTTTGTGTAAATGAATAGTTTATGTATTTATTTATTTATTGTTTAATTTTATTAATTTTATCTATTTCTGTTTTTGCCTTAGAAAAAAAAATTTGTGAATTTAAAAATTTAAAAATTGAAGAATCATAATAACGGTGTCTAAAGAAAAAATAGTAATACTGTAATAATAAAAATTGTATTTAAAAAAGAGAAAATGGTGGTAATTGCAGAAATATTCGCGTGATTATAAAAAAAAATGAAATATTTGTAAACAAATCGTAAATTGTAGCTTTTTTTCAATCAATACAATTGTACCCCAAAAAAATGAAAATAATCTTTAAAAAAAAAAAAAATTGATCTATTAAAATAAAAGAAATTTCTTTTCTTTTTTCATTATTTTTGAGCTTGAATGTCGAAAATTTTACATTTTTCCCACGTTTCCTTAATTTGTCACTACGCGGCTTTATTTCAACCGTGTCTCGTGACGTAACGTAGTCATATATCGCCATTGTTTATTGACAACTTACACCAAAAAGTGAGGCTTATTTTACATATGCACGTTAAACGATTTTTTTGATGCAAGTAATGATTTATGCGTGATGAAAGATGGTCAATTTTATTTACAATACTTGGATTAGCGATGCGTTTGTACGGTAAGACCAAGAATTAATCCGAAAATTAAACATTTAAATTTGATTATTTTGACTACCGGTAGTTTATTTTTGTTAAATATTTTTTTTTGTTAATTTTAGGTTTACAAACAATGTTACAAACAGGACTGCGAGAAATTTGTTGCTATTTATTACGGTCGTCGGAATGGTTGTAGTCTGTATCAATTTTATCACGCACAAGGATAATTGCGACGACGGGTTATTTTTACCCATCACTCGTCCGCAACCTTTGAATTTTGAGAATAAATTCGCGATCAACACCCCAGGATGTAAAATACCTTCGTTGGATCCATATCACCTTACTCTGCGTAGATTTATCGCATATCAGGTGAACAGACCGTTGAAATGCACTACACCGCAATTGATATTCGTAGAAAACAACACTCTTCGGTTAAATATCCCAGAAATTCGAAGATTTAGAAATATAAGCTGTGGTTTCACCCCGTTTCATCGGAAAAGTGAGAATAATTATGAATATTATTCTATATTTCAACCCGTGGGAAATAGTGTAGTGATAATTGATGAATTTATTATGGCGGAATGTCGCCAAGATACGACACAAATTTACCAAGATTTTTTCCCTCAAATTATCCGGAAAAAACAAGTTGAAAATCGATGCGAGAAAGCGTCGAGAAAAATGATCGACGGAACTAAGTTGAGTGTTTTGATACTCGGAATTGATTCCGTCGCTAAAACCGAATATTTACGTCACATGTTGAAAACTGATTGGTTTATAAGGAAAAAATTGTCGTTTATTGAACTTCACGGATATAACAAAATAGGATTGAATACTTTTCCTAATGTTTTGGCTTTGCTGACTGGACATCACGAACACGAGTTCAATATTACGGTTTCCAAAGACTACTTGGATGTTTTACCGTTTATCTGGAAAAATTTTAGTGAAAAAGGATATCGAACTTTAATCGCGGAAGATTCTCCGTCAATGACTGGGTTTAATTACGCTAAAAAAGGATTTAATAATCAACCGACTGATTATTACTTAAGGCCGCTTTCGAACGCGGTGGAAAATTCAAATATGGAGAAAATGATTGACAAAGAAGGCTGTTTTCACAATCGAACTGAATCATCCGTGATTTTAAAATGGACGGAAGATTTACTTGATAAATTTTCCGGTGATCCGATTTTCGCTTACACATTTTTAACCAGATTGACGCATGATGATTACGATGGAGTCGCGTATCTTGACGCGCCTGTCTTTAACTTTTTTGAGCGTCTTTATGACAAAGGTCATTTGAACAGAAGCATCGTTTTCTTTTTTAGTGATCACGGATATCGGTTTGGAAAATCCCGGATGACGTCTGAAGGTCACGTGGAGGAAAAACTACCGTTTTTCTTTATTATTCTTCCAGATTGGTTTATGAGTGAATATCCAAAGTTTTACAAAAGTTTGAAACTAAATGAAAGAAGATTGGTGACGGCGTTTGACGTGCACGCGACGCTCGTTGATATTTTGAACTCGTTGGAAAATGTTAGAAATGTGTCTGAGTTGGAGAGAAGTGTTAGTTTGTTTACTCCGATTTCATCATTGAGGACGTGTCAAATTGCGAGTATCGACGCGTTGTACTGCACGTGCGCTGATCGACACGAAATTCCAAAAAATGGTGCACAGGTTGTGAAGGCTGCGAATCTACTGGTGGATAGAATTAATAATGTGACGAAGATGGTTCGGCGACAGTGCGTTAAGTTGGAGTTGAGCGATGTTTTAAAAGCTACTGCTCAAAAGTTTAACGTCGATGTTGGGAAGAGGAGTGCAAGTTACGTTATCACGTTTCAGCTCACGATTAAGGTTATGCCTAGTGAAGCGATTTTTGAAGGAATTGTGTTGTATCACGGACGAAGAGAAGAGTTTTCGGTCGATCATGAGATCGACAGGGTTAATTTATACGGAGATCAGTCTCATTGCATGAGTGAAGTACACTTAAAACAGTTTTGTTTTTGCAATGATTCGATAGTAATCAAACAAGCATAGCTACTTCGCACGTACATAATAAATACTGTGATATGAGTATTGTAAATAATAAATATGTAATACATGAATATAAGTATTTATTACCTGTTTTTTTACAGCAATATTTTTGCCAGTGATAATGTACAGCGCTAATTACCGTCGTCATACCGTGTACGTTGGTACACGGAATCCTAATAATAATACATAATCCGTCAAAGATGAAAAAAATTTAAAATATATTTCGAACAATCAATTCTAATATTGTACAGTCTTTAACGTCTTCTGTTAAGCCAATCTGTCAACTTTTCTATTGATCATACAATTGATTTGTTTATCAGGGTTTTGTATCACCAGCGTAAAATAAGATAAAATTAATGCAATTTTATAGTTTTGGCTTACCATTGTTACAATTATTACCTTTGGTAACAGTGAAATAGTTCATCAGTTAGATTTCAATTTGATATTACTTCGTCGTGTTTTAATTTTTCTGGCGCGCTTCAAATTTTTATTGATTACTCCGTAACATTTTCCCCAGTGGCAGTCGTTTTCAATTTATGGTAATTGGAGTATTATTTTCTCACAAAAATTTTCTATTTGAATGTTGGTGGTCAGAAATCACCTAACAGTAAATTTTTTAATATTTCTCAATATTCTTGAGTAAGTATCCGGAAAGTACGGTTTAAAAAGAGAAAATCGTATGTTTGTATTGTATCCATCGTGCAAATATTTAATTTTCGTTTATTATACAGAAAATTTTTGGAAATTGGGTAATGTGGCTGCTTTTACTAATTCTTTAATTGCGTTTATGTATACATAATACGTAAAATTGTAAGCAATCAATACATAAGCTAATGTAATCTTTTTCACTTTTTTGCTTTGGCCCACCATTGTTACAATCCTTTCGTAACAAAGACTTTACATTTTACAGTAAAGCCCCGTTACAACACGCCCCAACATAATAGGTTCCATGGAAATTTTGTCTCACTATTCCACAGGAGAGCCGATGACGTGGGGGTCAGTATGCCCCCATTTACTCGCGCTGTAACTGGGTTTTACACGTTAAATGAAAATGTCACGAATTTTACCTGGTTTAAAATGTAGGGATTATAATTCAGGCTGTAAGAACTAGGAGGCTAACATGCGTGTTTGGTGTGATTATAGGAAACTTCCAACAAGAGTAGCCTCATTCACGGCGTGTATGGAACGTTCCAGAGGGAACGTTTCAGTACTTATCAGGAACCTGGGATTTTACTCAACGTTGATCCCATGCGCATGCTCAGTCTCATGACATTGGATGTAACTCTGAACTCCTAACTGAATGGCTGGAAACAGCCTAGCAGATATTAATTCACTAATTTTAAGGTTTGTTGGATCAAAAAACTTCAGTTTCTCAACTTCTAGTACAGCAGTGGTAATAGACGCTAACGTCGCCCAAACATCGAGATGAAAGGGCGAATTCCCAACTTCTGCAGTGGAGATTGATCAAAAGTATTGGAAAATATGCGAGCTTAGAAGTTACCGTACAAGATTGGCTGGATGATGAGATGGCGCAATAGTGTTTGATATAGTGTTTGTGGTTGAGACCAAAACTAACCTCGTCGTAACAGAAAATGTTTTCCTGCACACAAGCACAAATACTTTTTACGTCACCATAGAATTTTTTGAAATACTATAGTGTAACGTGACACCATCCTTTAACATCTTCTGTTAAATTAATCTTTCAGCTTTACCATTGACCACAACACTGATTTGTTTATCACAATATTTATTACCAGCGTAGAATAAGATAAAATTATTGCATTTTGTGGTTTTGGCTTGCCTACCATTGTTACAATTATTACCTTTGGCAACAATAAAAGTGTCAAGAACTTAAGCTGGTTTAAACTTTTAAATTTTAACTACAGGCCTGTAAAAATTAGGAGGCTAATGCGGGCTTTTTGGGCGTGAACCTGTGAAATTTCCATTGTGTGTAGTGCCATTCATGCGTAAGTTACTTATCAGGAACCAGGGATGTACTCACGTTAATCCTGCACTTCTCAGGCTTTATGACTGACTTTGGATGACTCTGAACTCCTAAGCCCAGGACTGGAAACACCCTGGCAAGTGTAAACTTAAAAGATTATATAATTATAACACAGGGAAAAAGTACTCATTTCTGATTTGCAATTATTGTGAAGCGTATGAAAAAGTCTAACAATTAAACTTAACTCTTTAAATTTTAGCTACAGAGATAACATATTAATAACATATTAATCATTTGTTTTCATTTTCGAATGCATGAAATAGGTGTAAGTAAAATAACGTCAAAGTAATTATTTTTTCTGTCTTAGAAAAGTTTTGGAAAGTATTAAGTCTCTTAATTTTTTGTGAACAGTAGTTCCAAATTTGATTGCAGATTTTGTTTTGTTTGCAACGGAAGAGGGCAGCCACGGAAGAGATGGATATGCGATGCAGTCGCAAGATTTTTGGCAATGCCAAATCTTAGTCTTTTGTGGTTCCTAACAAATATTGAATTTAATTGACAAACATTTCTAGAGGAAATTTCATTGTTTGATGCATAAACAATAAAATTTGTTAGTAACAAAGAACGACAGAACACCTGACCGAAATTAAGTAAAAATCTTATTCAGAATTGTAAGCAAACACGAAAAATAAAAAAAATATTATTTTTATTGCTTTGCTTTACTACTGTTACAATTTTTGTTTTTTGTAACAAGCGTGTGAAAGAGTCAAAAAATTTAAACTGGTCTAATCGTTTAAATTTTGTACAGATATGGTATTATTAGGAGGCTAATACTCATTAATCGCGACTTTACTTACCATGAACCGCAATTCGACTCACGTTGTTTTGCCGGATCTTTGCATGCGCTATGACTACGTTCATTAGGCTGCAAAGACTACGGTTTGCTCTGGACTCCTTCTGGATTGTACAACAATTGAATCTGAAATCAGGCACTTAAAATAAAAATAATTAAGTTGTTTCGTATATCAATACAAACGTTGATAGAAAAATAAATATTAACGAGCTTTATTGTGGGAATTTTTCTAAAAACATTTGCGACAGAGCACTTAGTCTATAATTAATTGTAAATTTAAACAAATTATCTGGAATAAAAGATGGAAAGGCGGTTATTGTTAAGATCAATAATTTTTATCTGTTTAAGGTAAAAAATAAACTGTTTGGTATACACGATATTTCGTTGTCGTTTAAGTACAGTGCTGTCAAATTTGGGGTATTTTGAAATAATTTTTCCGGAAGGTGGGAGGTGTTGTGATCTGCAAAAACTTTCTCTAATTCTCTGGTGTTATTAAATAAAGGTTGCATTATAAGAATTTGTAGTTGGTTATTGAGAAAATCTTTCTGACAAATTTCCAACGAAATCGCGGGCGCTCATCCATAGAGGATCCAAAAGATTAACCAATTCAGGTAAATAAAAAATAGTATTTACATCATTTCGGAGATAAAGGTGTAAAAAAATTTTAAGAAAAACTTCTAACTTTTATTTAACGTGGAATTTCTCAGTGCACCAAATCACGTGATTTTTACCACGCACATCAGGTAATTTGTCAGATCTTTGTCTCTTCCAAAATGTTTTTCGATGCAAGTTTTGTAAAGTAATAAATGATTCCTTACGAATACGGTATGCTGTCTTCAGGGCAGTTTGTCATTTAGATTTCAATTTTATTTTACATAGTTGTGTTATAATTTTCTGCCGCGCTTCAAATTTTTATTGATTATTCCTTAACATTTTCCCCAGTGGCAGTCGCATTCTATTTATGGCAATTGGAGTATTATTTATCCGCACAAATTTTCCACCTGAGTGTTAGTAGTCAGAAATAACCTAATAGTAGATTTTTTACATTTTTTCTAGTATACTTGACTAAGCATCCAGAAAATACGTTTAAAACGAGAAAATCCAATGTTTGTATTGTATTTATCGTACAAATATTTAATTTTCTTTCAGAAAATTTATGAAAATTTGGTAATGTGGCTCCATCCATTATCAAACGATAGTAACAAACTCAAACTAAATAATTCGGTAGTCGTTACGGAAAAACTCATCAACAATGAAATTTCTCCACGTTGATAAACTTTTGTATGGCAGGTTATGTTAAACATATGCCTTATCATATTAGAAGCGTACTTCGATTTCCTAACACGTTGTGCCGTGTTAAGTATTTTCGACTGTAGTGACAGTGCTGTGCCTTAAGTGAAATCATCGAAATATTTTGTAATAAAATTCTATTAACTCTGTAATTATTATTATTTAGCCTAACCGTTACTACCTGCGTTGAAATCGCAGTCCCGGTTTTTTGGTGGAATTGTGAATACAAATCGTTGTCAAGTGGTTATCAGGTACTTCGTAATTATTTTATTAATTTTTGAAATACTGTAATTGCGATTTGGGTTTTATAGGTTAAAATTTTTATTTTGAGATATTTTTACTTGTGATTGTAAGTTTGGAAGAATGATAATTTGATGACCAATTTTTGAAATTACGATTATGGCGTCTGAATCACGTGAGTGAAAAGATTTTATTTTTAACTTACTGATTGAAAACATTTTCAATATCCTGATATGTCAAAACAACACTCTAGGTGTGGCTGAGGAAAAACTAAAAAAAGCAGTCATAGATGAAAAGTGTCTCTGTGTCACAGGTGTTGGCTTTACTCCTTCCAGAAATGATCTTATAATTTACTTTACACGATTTGGTCGTGTTAACGAAGTTGTATCTAAGGTAATTTTAAACTCAGTTCAATCAACAACTTACCAAAAAATAAAATCATGAAGAATTTATCATCATACAGAAAATTATTGTTTATTTTATTCTTTTGAAATTCTGCTGCAGAATTAGCGACGTCAGATCAAAATATAACCCGACTATATTTTACAGCAATTTTACTCGCTTGTTTACTTCGAAGACCGAGAAAGTGCATTGAAGGCGTTAGATGTGGACTCTCATAGTGTAAGACGCTGCCACTTAAAAGTTAAACAGTATTTCAATGTTGATCCTACATCTGAGAATACATCTGAGAATACATCTGAGAATACACCTGAGATTGGAAATGAGTCGAAGAAAACAGACGATGGTCCAATTCATGAATTGAAGTGTTTACAGACAGCCGAAAATGTAAGTCAAAATCAATTTCGAGCGCAATTGAGTATTATTTGATTAATGATTATTTTTTTTCCGAAAATTTTATAGGTGAGTGATCAGTTTTATTTATTTACCAACAATTTATTGTTATCAAAGCAGGAGTTGGAAGAAAGGAAAGAAATAGAGCTGTTTTTTAGTTCGTTATTTTCGGGGTATTTTGACTACAGCCGAGTTCACCTGTTCGGGAGCTCTGCTAATGGTCTCGGATTAAAAGAATGTGATATTGATTTGGTGTTATCATTACGATCACAAATTGATGACACGAAGGTAAAAAATTATTTGCGCAGTATTCAAATTATCTAGCAGTACATTATACTTATTTACACAAATACATAATTTATTCTGTAGAAAATATTTTATCCTGAAAAATCAAACAAAAAGTCATATAATCTGTTAAAAAGTGTTATTCTCAAACGTTCAAGAAAGATAAATGCTTCAACGGAGCTTACTGAACTGACAGAGTTTGATATTGGATCTTTATTGAAAATTATTGTGATGAAAGTAGCAAAATGCAACAATGTTGTATTAGTGCCATCTCGCCGTTGTCCGCTAATTCGTTTTGTATTTTCTGGTAGCGGTAATACAATGATCGACTGTGATCTTTCGTTTAAGAGCATGTACGGTATTTGATCATTTTGTCTCTTTCATTTTACCTATTTTAAAGATTTAAATGTATCATTTTCTGAAAGGTTGGCAATCGAGAACACGAAATTAATCAAATTATACACTGAGTTGGATTTACGTGTTGTACCGTTTCTGACTTTCGTGCGGTTCTGGGCTGTAAATAGTGAACTGGAAATGTCAAAGATTAATCGCCTGACTAGTTATGCGACGACCATGTTGGTTATTTATTATTTTCAAAATACAGTTCCTCCTATTTTACCAACAGTCAACGAATTAAGAGAGTTTGAATGTATGTTTATCAGATTCAAAAATTATTTCTAATTAATACTCTACAAGTATAAGTCAATACATTAAACTTTTAGGCGATACACGCATCGTGGAAGACATAAATTGCAGCTTTTGCGACAACGTTACACTGATTTCTCCTTCGGAAAATGTGGAAAATCTGGAAACTCTTCTGAAGGGGTTCTTCAGGTTCTGTCGAGATATTGCTTTTAACAATCACGTGCTGAGCATCGGGACAGGCAAGGCAGTTGATAGAAATGAATTTAGAGAAACATTTCCGAATTTTCCGGTAGAATGCTCTTAATTAAAAAATATTCAAGTCTACAAAAAAGTATTTTTTTTTTTAAATATAGCTAAAGGAATTGAACATTCAGGACCCGTTTGATTGCTCCTACAATGTCACCTACAACGTCAATGTCTCCCTAAAGGCCAAAATAATAAATGCGTTTATCGATGCTGACGCAATCTGTAACTGTAACGATAATGAGGTTCTTTGGAATCCGCGATTGGAGAAGCCATGGGGTATCCTGGCACTCCTAAACGCGCATAAAGAAGAGTTTACACGAAAGCGAAAATCTGAAAAACATAGCCAAAATAAGAATTTTAAAATTTTATCGGCAAGCGACGTTGAGAATCTGCGACTCTTCTCTCCTGGTTCATCTTGCAGGCCAAATGTTTCAGATGCGGATTGTTTAAGTCAAATATCTCAACTAATATGTTCCTTATTTACTGATGGCTTACAATTATCTTGCTCAAGTACCAGCACTCTCGATGATACTCGAGATTCTTCAGTTGACGCGATGCCACCCATGGAGAAAAAGATGAGACCAAGTACGAATGAGTCCACGAATGAAAAAAAGGACATTAAAACGGAAGGATGTGTAAACTCTAATGTGTACAAGTTTACGGTTACCTTTGACTTTTGGACTGATAGAAAAACAGCGGAAAATGCGATTTCTACGCGTAAACAGAGTTTAATTATGGAACGCGAAAAGCTCATTTCTACACATATTCTACAAAATATAAAGGAAAACACGAATATAGTGATTCCTTTTACTTGTACCTACGATCTCCTTATTGATACTAACCACGATGTATTTATGAATTTACACGCCCAGAATGAGGACGCACTATTAATTAAAACCATGATTAATTTTTTGGAGGAGTACATACCTCTCACCATCAAAGAAATGATTAACTCGAAACAATGTAATTGATTAAATCGACGGGTTATTGCATTGAACTGCAATGGATTACGAATAATACGCGACATTTTAGCTACTTAATTGTTCTCTTTGTGGCAGATATTTTTTTGTATTCCGTCCAAAAATGTTTGTAAGGTAATGATTGAAAAATTGCAAACATGTTTCTAAGATAAATCTTGTAAATTTAAAAATTAACAATCAAGTGATAGTAAGTCAGTTATAATTGTAATTGGCAATATAATGATGTTATTATCTTTTCGTATAAAATCGAGGCACGTCATAAACGCAAGATTAATTGCGTTTGATTTTAAATATTTGATCAGTTTCCCTTTAACAATCGCTAATCAAAAATTGTTAAAAGAACTATGTATTACCTTGCTATCAAGCGATCGAATAGTAAGAATATTGTTCCAGCATAATAAAAGAAACTAATGTTTATAATGTAATGTAAGGTAATGTTTTATATTATTGACTTATATTAAGCATGTTGCATTCTCTGTGAATGTGTAAAGGGCTAAAGCTTCAACAAAATAAGAAGCTAACAAGGGCAGTGATTTAATACAGACCGGTGCTACTTTTAATACGATTTCTAAGGTATGTTAAATTAATGGATTATCATTCCAGCTTGCATTGCGTATCCACATCTTCCGTTGCAAACAGGGATTCTAAATTCACCAGTTTTGAAAGTATTAAGTGTCTGACTTTTTTGTGACAATCATTCCAAATTTGATACCAGATTTTGTTTTGTTTGCAACGGAAGAGATGGATATACAATGCAGTCGCAAGATTTTTGGAAATGCCAAATTTTAGTCTTTTGTGGTTCCTAACTAATATTGAATTTAATTGACAAACATTTCTAGAGAAAATTTCATTGTTTGATGCATAAACAATATATGAAATATGTTAGTAACAAAGAACGACAAAACACCTGATCGAAATTTAGTAAAAAATCTTATTCAGAATTGTAAGCAAGCACAAAAAATAAAAAAAAATATTAGGAGTATTTTTATTGCTTTGCTTTACTACTGTTACAATTATTGTTTTTTGTAACTAGCGTGTGAAAGAGTCAAAAATTTTAAACTGGTCTAATCGTTTAAATTTTGTACAGATATAGTATTATTAGGAGGCTAATACTCATTAATCGCGACTTTACTTACCATGAACCGCAATTCGACTAACGTTGTTTTGCCGGATCTTTGCATGTGCTATGACTACGATCATTAGGCTGCAAAGACTACGGTTTGCTCTGGACTCCTTCTGGATTGTACAACAATTGAATCTGAAAACAGGCTTTTAAAATAAAAATAATTAAGTTGTTTCGTATATCAATAAAAACGTTGATAGAAAAATAAATATTAACGTCCTTTATTGTGGGAATTTCTCTAAAAAGATTTGCGACAGAGCACTTAGTCTATATAATTAATTGTAAATTTAAACAAATTATCTGGAATAAAAGATGGAAAGTCGGTTATTGTTAAGATCAATAATTTCTATCTGTTTAAGGTAAAAAGTAAACTGTTTGGTATATACGATATTTCGTTGTCGTTTACGTAAGTACAGTGCTGTCAAATTTGGGGTATTTTGAAATTATTTTTCCGGAAGGTGGGAGATCGTGTTGTGATCTGCAAAAACTTTCTCTAATTCTCTGGTGTTATTAAATAAAGGTTGCATTATAAGAATTTGTAGTTGGTTATTGAGAAAATCTTTCTGACAAATTTCCAACGAAATCACGAGCGCACATCCATAGAAGATCCAAACGATTAACCGAATTCAGGTAAATAAAAAATAATATTTACTTCATTTCGGAAATAAAGGTGTAAAAATTTTTTAAGAAAAACTTCTAACTTTTATTTAACGTGGAAAATTTCTCTGTGCAACAAATCACGTGATTTCTACCACGCACATCAAAACATTTGTCAATAAATGTAATTACAAACCACGTATTATTTACAGTAAAATAAATATTTTTACTCATAAATAAAAATCTGTTATTAAAGCTTAATCTTTGAATAAATACATTACTTGGCTGTGGAATGTTACATTTAGCATTTGTACAATTTTGAGATCAAATTTATCAGATCTTTGTCTCTTCCAAAAACTACCAAATTTGTTTCTTAAAAATAACACAATAATCATTTGTTTTCATTTTCAAATACATTTCCTCCACGAAACAAATCATAAGACCCGTGACACTTTTTATAAAATACCAAACTCACCAAAACACCGTAAATTTCACTTATCACATCAACGTACATCCACATACTAAAAACTTCTTCAATCGCAACCACGTCACAAGCCAATTTCACAATGGAATAAATCGAACTCGCGACGCAAAGACGAACTGGAACCACCAACCTGAAAAAACAAAAAACCACAAAAATTATCCTCAAATCCTCCGTTTAAAAAATATATATATATAAGCACACTTACAACAAACTTCGCAGCGAATTCAAACTCTTACATCCAATTTCAACCTTACACAAATGAAGCACAACACTATTAAAAACCAGAACAAAAATTATCGCCATTCGCAACGTCGCAGAAACATATAATCCAGAATTCCGTGGATAAACGCAAGATTTCTCAAAAACATTATGATATTTATCTCCATAAATCTTCGTCATCCAACACGTCATCCCAGATCCAAACACAATGGGTATTACAACAGCTAACAAATGTCTATAAGAAAAAACACGATTACAACCGCCTTTCGACAATTTTAAATCAACGACCAACTGTAAACTATACGCAGTTAACCACAAAATCGCACAAATGAAGAAAAAATTATCGAGATACAAAAAAACCGGCATCGGACATGGCGATAAATAATAAGAAACTTTACACAAAAACGATATAAATAATTTTAACTTAAAATACAACAACCCAAATCGATTCGTTAATTCGGAATGATTAAAATTCAAAATTGTAGTTAATAAAAATATAGCTGAGATTATGCATAAAATTCCCTTAGCGACATCTAGTGGGAAATCCGTTAATTTTGGCGCGCAAACGAAGGCGGAATTATTTAGTAGGAAATATTCTCCGTACGACGCGAGTTGGCGGATCGGCTTCACCCACAAAATCCGGTCTTGGTCAAGTTGGTGATAGTCATCTCGTGGAATAGTGTAGAAGTTGTTTTCCTGAAAGCAAGTTGAGATTGGATGACAGATGATGAAAGTTTGGTTTGAAAATACGTAGTTTTCTGAGGTGAGTTGCGGAGCTTGGTTGTGGAGAAACGAGCAGATTTTATCGGTGGAGCGGTTACACTCGTTATCGTAGAATTTTACCACTTTATAGTTTAAGGAGTCTTCCGTTAGAATGTATTTTGGTGGGTTATCTTTGCAGCTGGCGATACAGGACGAGAGGGTAGAGAAAAGTTTGTTGTTTACACACTCAGACCAGTGGTACTCCATTTTGCATTTTGGTGGAACGATGACCGCGTAGTTGAAGTAAGGTTTGTTTTGTTGGTAATATTTACGTAGGTCATGGTCTTATGTTTATTAAAATTGATGTAAAGTTGTGTTAATAATAAAATTATTATTTTCTTGGTACACAAATTGGTTTTTATTTATTTTTTTATTCTAAATACCAGAAATATCTTGTTTTAATGATTATTAATATTTTTATAAAAAATTTTGTTTTCTGTAAAATCATGATTATTCGTGATGAAATAGCAAATAAAATATTTTTCAAAGGTGTTATTTTTGTCTGTGTACTTATTAATTTTCAGTTTCAATTCTTCCTGGGTTTTCCCTTTTTCGATCTGTAGAGGTATTGATTTACTGTACTCGGTATTATAGTTAAAATACGTACCGGTATTTGAAAAAAAGATGCTAAATGATGGATTTGATTTACTGAGATATAGATTCTAACATTTATTTCATGTTATCGAATTGCATATATTGGAAAGTATAAATTTTTCCGCCCAGATAAAATTGTTCAAGGTGACGATGGTGACGTCGTTGGTTTCGGTTTCTGTTTTTCTTTCCCATAATTCCTGCGAGGGAACTCCCCGCTTGTTTATGTTTAGATTTCGTTTAAAAAGCAACGAGTTGATGTCAATTTTTCCACACCACTCAAAAAATTTGGTAAGTTGTTTAATTTTTTTTATCTTTCTAATTTTTAGTAATAATCTTATCATTAGCTAGCTGAGAATTATTTGCATTATCTATCGTGATAATTTATCTAAAGAAATCTTCAGATTAAATTAACCTTATTACTACAACAAAAATTTCTTTGAAAAAGTGTTGCAAAATTTAGGAATTTAGAGTAATTAATATTTGTAGTATTTAAAATAAAATTTATTGTTTTCTAATTGCAAAATATTTTTGGGTGAAATTGATTAGATTATCAAGATCGGTGAAACAATTGCATTCAAAGTATGTTGCACAATTGATAATTCATGTCAAAAATATAATTTTTTAAAAATATTTTTCAGGTCATGAGTGAAATTATACATTTTCCTATTACGGTAACTAATGTTGATGAAGACGAAGTGCGCAAGATACTGCCATTAATCAAACCTGATTGGCCAATTGAAGATATTCAAATCGAAGTGAGTAACTATTAACTTTTTAATAGACATATTTTTTATTTCATGAATTTAAAAATTACTATCATCAAATTTTCTACTTCAACGTTACTTTTTACCTCATTACAGTGCATCAAAGGTGGTTTTTCTTGCGATATGCGACGCTTCTTCTATCGCAATGATTGTAAAAATGCTTTAACAATTCGCGTGCGGAATTTATTTGATCAAAGTTCACTGAATGATCCTAAGTTCGAGCTACAAGTTGTTAAAGTAAATTTCAGCAATACTATATATTATTTACCTGTATACTTAACACCCGTATCTCAATTTATAGATCTTACATAACAACCAACTGTTTCCAAAAATTCACGCAATATTCAACAACGGTTATATTTACGATTATGTTATTGGAACACCAATTGTGACATTACCACTGAGAAGTGCCATTTCCCTTGATCAATCTCTGCTGAAGTAAAATTAAAATAAATTGAACATGCGCTATAAGATATTGAAATAATATTTTTCTCTTTGCAGTTCTATTGCTGTTCAATTAGCGAAGATACATCGCGTACCAATTAATGGATTAACCACTACAACTTATTTTGATAGACTTCGACAATTAATGAGAGGTTCATTTCAACCTGTGACAGATATTTTGCCAAGCAAACAAGAATTTCATCGAGAATTGGATTTGATCGAGAATTATGTTCAGAGGAATATTTCGTCATCCACACCAGTGTTGACTCACGGCGATTTTCACGCTTTCAACATCGTGAAGTTGCACGATGGTAAAAATAAATTGATTATTAATTACCGAACATGTATTATTTACATTTTTACTAATCCAAGAGATTTAATTATTTTAGGTTCAGTGAAATTTTTTGACTGGGAGTTTGCGCATGTCAATCACAGAGCATACGATATTGCATTTTTCTTTCAAGTTTTGATTTCAATTGGTAAATTCCGTAACTTGCTCGCAGTAATAAATTATTACTTATTTACAACTTTATTTTTCTAGGGCATGCTAATGAAGTTGATGTCAACATTCCTGAAGCAGCAGAAAAAATGTTCATCAAAAACTATTTGAATTTCATTGACGATTCGTCGAACTTTTATTCTTTGTGCAGCGAAGTTCAAGTATACAAACTGGTAAATACTGATGAAGAACGTTAAAACCTCTAGTTACTGTAATTATGCTGATAAACTGAGCTAAATTGATATTTTTGTTGTAATTTCAGGTGGTGATACTAATGTTAATGGTAATGCAATCAGTTTGTCACGGCCTTGCTACGAAAATCACAAAAAATCCTGAAAAGTAATTACAGAAATGGAGATTTAATTGTATTCAATTAACTTAACTTTATTTGTTTAATCAATATCTTTAGATACCATAAAAAACTATTAATAGAATATTTAACTCGAAAAGAAGAATTACTTGGAAGAAATTTTCTGGAACGTGGCTGAATTTCTACAATAAAAATTTACCTTGAATATTTTCCTTACTTTTAGATTAGTATTTACAGTATCTATATTTTATTTCAAGCTTACAAGTGTTACACTTAATGTTATCAGCACAACATTATGCATTTTGTACATATTCTCGTGTTTGTACAAGTTATTATTAATAAGATAAATAAATAAAATAAGTTAAAAAAAATTGTTAATTTTAAAATATTTGTGAAGGATTATGAGATGAAATTAATCCTATCGTGCACTACAACGCTCAAATGAGAAACGCAGTGCTTCTAAATATTCTCACCAGGGCAAACAGCTTCCGATGGATGATGAAACAATTGGCCAATTAATTCATGGATAACCCTTTCGACGAGCATTTTCTATTCTAAAAAGCGAATCTACACATAGTGCTTCAATTTTCCGGATTAAACGTTGCTGAGGAAATGGACTCTGCGGTATCTGCTGGTTACGGGTGAGAACGAGTGGTACCTGTGGACTACGCCGATTTCCGTACATCGAACTACTGTGCTGTTAAAATGTGGTGTTTGTGGTGTGTGGTATCATCTGCGTTGAATTATTCATTCCTGGGAACTGTGTTCAGAGAAGCTTGCAGGTTACATCCATTACTGTAGGAGAGGAAGCGTTGACCATCGCAAAAGGTAAGACGAATTTTTATAATTTATTGTTAAGGCGGAAAACAGATAGGAGGTTTAGCGAGGTTAATCATAAGTTGAATGGGCTGTCGAGTAATATAATTATGATAAAAGGAGAAGTGATGTCGAAAAATAAGAAATACAAGTAGACAGTAAGACAATGCAATTGCAGTGCTGTGCAAAAATTTAGTTTACTTCATAGACAGTTTTATTTCATTCAATCTACACAAATCTAAAAATATTATACAGTTATTATGAAACTCGTGATTACAATTAACAAATTTTTCTAAACGTAATTAGCAAACAGGAACACAAAAAATTATTTGTAGATACTGCGCAAATTTTTCCCTCTCGGCATTGAACAGCGCAATTTTTTCCAAAAATATGGCTTGTTGAATTCGATGTAGGTTGTCAATTTCACGAACGAGCGAAATTCTGAGTCGCATTTTTCTAAATCTGGTAATTCATTCGGTATCACGACTAGAACTCTTTTGACATTATCTTCGATAGCACGTTGATAGGCAATAGTAAATTCCACGCGACTCCACTCGCTTTGTAAAAAATTATCAGTCAACACAATTATTGTCCGTCGACTTTTTTCAACCGATTGCACGATTTGGTCCACGATCAACGCTCCTCCCGGCCAATCGCGTTCGTGGAGACAAATTTTATAACGTGGATGCTCGTTTTCTAAACCAGGCACAAGAATTTTGTTCACCCACTCACTATCTAAACTACTATACGAAACAAACGCGTCATATTCTTTGTCAACGTCCAAAGCTTCTTCAGGCATCCACAACAAACACAAATTTCTTGTTATAAAAAAATATTTTATCTGAATTTTGTATTTAACAACCGCAATAATTGTGATCAAAATAATCGAAGCAAACACTGCTAAACTAATTAGAGATATCAGCAAAACATCTTGGAACTCGGAGTCTATTTCACAATAATCATCAAAATTTAAAAATGTGTAAATTTTGCCTTCCGAATAACATTTCAATTCTTTTTGGTCAACTAACTGTACAATTTTATTGTTGAATAACACATTCAACTTATTTTTCAAATCACAGTTGCACTGCCATGGATTTCCTGACAATTTAATTTCTCTGCTGATCTCTTTCGTTTCAAAATGTTTAATTAACTCTGGTTCCAAATGTGCAAGTTTGTTGTCTTGTAAATTAAGATA
The DNA here is from genome assembly GCA_034696085.1 of Stigmatogaster subterranea. NCBI lineage: Eukaryota > Metazoa > Arthropoda > Chilopoda > Geophilomorpha > Himantariidae > Stigmatogaster > Stigmatogaster subterranea. The sequence goes on along the minus strand of JAQIWS010000139.1, from coordinate 12,205 downwards.
AACCAGATTTATTGCATAACTTAAATTTTTAACAGATGTTATTGAATTGTTTTTCAAATCTAATGAAACTATTCTGTTCCAAAATGATTGATTTGATTTTGGGAGTGTCTTAATGCAATTATTCATTAAATCGAGGATTAATTTGGTCGACGTGTCTGGAAATTTAGTTGGAAATTCACGTAAATTCGCGTTGGTGCAGTTTATACGTGTAGTGTTATCATCGCAAATAAAATAACAAGTGCAGTTTTCTGGACAGTTACGTGACACTTCAAGTAAAAAATCGGCATATTTCAAATTTGAGATAGTTTGGTTGGCAACTGGAACCGGTTTTCGACATTTTGCTTGACTAACATCAAAACTCAAACCAGATTTTTCTTCTTCCGGTTTGAGTAGTTCCCTAAATCTATCATTTCTCTCAAAAATCACAACTTTCCACACCGCACAATCACAATCAAACACGTTCCCCGATAAACCAATCCAAGTATTAATCTTCCTCTTATCAGATTTACTCTGAACCAAGGGATAATCAAAACTAACATTAACACTTGATATATTGTTACGTCTTAAATCCACAACATCGTGACTAACAAACCACCCTAAATCCTGCATATTCACATGGTTGATCAAGTTATTCCTTAATTTTAGTCGAGCAATACCAATAAAAAATTCAGGTTGAATATCGAATATGCAACAATTTTCGCATATCAATTCAGTAATCCCGGTTAATAACTTCCCATTAAATTCTGCCGTTCGTTTGTGACTTACAGTAATAAATTTTATACAATTTTTTGATAGATCTAATTTGTCTGCTAAAGGAATGCTAGCAGTAATTCGTTTTGATATGGAAGTAATTTTGTTGGAACGTAAATAAACTGATGTTAACCCAATGTTTCCTACTCTGATAGTTGGTAACTGAGTAAAATTATTTTCGGACAGTTGCAATTTTTTTAAGTTGCTGGTTAATTTAAACAAATTACTCGATAAAAAATGAAGTTGGTTCCCGTTGAGCAAAATTTCTTCTATTTCCTTAACGCTGTTAAATAAACTCCCCGGGATGTATGATATTTTGTTATAACTCAAATACAGCTTTTTTAGTTTGGGAGTGTGTTGCAAAAAATTTCTTGGAATTACGTTGATTTTGTTGTAAGATGCTGAAAATTTAATCAAATTTTGATTCTGACTCAGCAAATTTTGTGGAAGATTTTGGATGAAATTATTTTCTAGCGATAATATTTCCAACTGGTGAAGATTGGAAAATACGTCACCGGGTAGGTACTTGACGCAGTTCCATTCCAAATTAAAATCTCTGAGAAAATTTAGACCTTGGAAATCTTCTCTCGTTATATCGTGAATAATATTCCCAATAAAACGTAAAATGCGAATTTTGTTGTCGTTTCTTAACATCAATGGAATTTCTCGTAAATAGTTATCTTCTAAATCAAGTTTCTCTAATTGAGGAAACTTTTGATTTATATTTCCAGTGATGTTTTTCAAGCAATTCGTTTCCAACTTTAAAATGTTTACTAAATTCATAGTAGAAAATAAATCAATATCGATAGTCACAAATCTCGGATCATCGGCTTTGCATGATCGTCGCCAAGTTTTGTCTTGCCATTTAACTCTCAAAGGTGTCGAATTACAAAATTGGTAAATAGACAAATAACTCACGTTCAAAAATCCCAAGTTGCTCCACAGAATACTTGCATTTTCAAACGGAATAAAATTCTTCCTTTGAGGTCCGACTATGAATCTTCCACTGTTCATGTCACTGAGTAAATATTCAATGGGTTGATCACTTATGTTAGTCAGCAACATAAAACTGTCGTCGCATTTCGACAATTCGTCCAAAGAAATACACTCGTGTTCTCTTTTGGGACATAAAATTTCTGAACAGTTTTTCCAAATGTGCGTGTTCTGAGACTGAACTAAGTATGTCACTATTAAAATAGTGATAATTGTGTTAGAATGCATTTTTACAAAAAGGGTATTAGTCGTGTACGTAACTGTTGCAAAGAATAAATGTTCCATTTTAAGAAATGGCTGGGCTATTTAAAGCTAGACTAAAATAAACAATTTTAAGATAGGGAATAATATAACAATAAAAATTGTTTTGTTTCTATATTAAAAAGTGTAAATATTCTATTTTTGTTATTGATTTCAGATTTCAAAATCGATTTGGTTATTTTTTTCAACTTGGATGTTTTAAGTGCGCGGTTTCCTAGAAATTTTAATTGCCGTCGCATCAGTTGTAAATTTTTTTTTGGGGCAGACTTTAACATCCAAAACGAGCATAAGTAATTATGTTACGGTTTCTTTATTTTAGAACACATTTTATTCATTAACTTTTTAAAAAGTGTTAAGAAATTACATCAGAAAACTACCAGTTACAAGTAAAACGTAGCAATTTTGCTAAATATAATCAATATGAATGAATAATCATTGTTCATCAACCCTCTGCACATTTTTTTTTTAGTCTCAAACAGACCAAAAAATTATTTATATACTCTTCGTAGTTTTTTTCTTGTCGGCATCGAACAGCGCAGCTTTTTCCAAAAATATGGTTTCTTGAATTCGATGTAAGTTGTCATTTTCACAAACGAGCGAAATTCAGAATCGCATTTCTCCAAGTCAGGTAAAACATTCGGTACGACTACAAGAACTCTTTTCACATTATCCTCGATAGCTCGTTGATAAGCAACACTGAATTCCACTCGACTCCATTCGCTTTGTAAAAAATTGTCAGTCAAAACAATTATCGTCCGTCTGCTATTTTCTACCGATTGCATAATTTGATCTACGATCAATGCACCACCTGGCCAGTCGCGTTCATGAAGACAAACTTTATACCGTGGGTGCTTATTTTCTAAACCAGCCACCAGAACTGTATTCACCCATTCACCATCCAAACTATGATACGAAATAAACGCATCGTATTCTTTATCAGCATCCAAAACGTCTTCCGACACCCAACACAAACATAAATTTCTGGTGATACAAAAATATTTGATCTGAATTTTGTACCTGACAACTCCAATGATTGTGACGAAAATAATCGTAGCAACCACTGCTAAACTCACTAAAGATATCAGTAACACATCTTGGAATTCGGAGTCTATGTGGCAATAATCATCAAAGTCTAGAAATCTATATAACTTGCCTTTCCAATAACATTTCAATTCTTTTTGATCAGTTAACTGCACAATTTTATTGTTGAATAAAATATTCAACTTGCTTTTCAAGTCGCAGTTGCAATGCCACTGATTTCCTGACAACATAATTTTCCTGTTAATGGTTTTTGCTTCGAAGATTTTAATTAATTCTGATTCTAAAAGCGTGAGATCGTTATTTTGAAAATTTATGTAAGTCAAATTGGTTATTCGTGTTAAATTTTTAACCGATGATATCGAATTGTTTTTTAAATTTAAGGAAACCATTCTATCCCAAAGTGAGTTATTCGAGTTGGGAAGCGTCTTAATGTGATTATATTTTAAATCAAGAATTAATTTATGCGTTACTTTTGGAAATTTAGTTGGAAATTCATCTAAGCCCTTGTTGTTGCAATTGATAACAGTAACGTTATCGTTGCAAATAAGATGACACGTGCAATTTACTGGACAGTCATGCGTTATCTCGAGTAAAAATTCAGAAAATTCCAAATTTGAAACAATTTCATCACCTCTGCAAACCATTTCACTAACATCAAAACTCAAACCAGATTTTTTTTCTTCAGGTTTGAGTATTTCCTCAAATTTTTCATTTCTCTCAAATAACGCAATTCTTAACATCGAACAATCACATTTAAATGGATTCCCCGTTAAAATAATATTGGTATTAATCTTCATCTTATCTGACTTATTCTGCACCAACGGATAATCAAAACTAACATTGACAATAGAGATATTATTTCGACTTAAATCAACAACTTCGTGATTAGCAAACCATGCTAGGTGACGCATGTCCAATTGATTAATAAAATTATTTCTTAACGATAGTTGATGAATGTTAAGAAAAAATTGAGGCTGAATATCAACAATGCAACAATTTTCACACACAAATTCAGTAATACCACTCACGTCTCCGATTTGTGTGTAGTTTGCAATTTTGAATGTCAAACAATTTTTTGACAAATCCAATGTACCTGCTAGCGGAATATTAGCAGTAATTGGTCCTGACAGTGCGGTAATTTTGTTGTTGTTTAGTTTAATATGTGCTGACCCAAATCTCTCAATTTTGATAACTGGTAATCGTGTAAATTTGTTATCGGCTAAATTCAACGTTTTTAAAAAATTAGCTGTTTTAAATAAATTAACCGGTAAAGAAGAGAGTTGATTGCCGTTAAGATTAATCCTTGTTAAGATCTTGGCGCCGTTAAATAAATTTTCTGGTAGCTGGGAAATTTTGTTATTTTGCAGATACAGATATTTCAATTTTGGCGTGTTTTGAAATAGACCACTCGGAATTACTTTGAGTTTGTTGTTAGTCGCTGATATTTCAATCAAATTTGGAGTTTGATTAAACAGGTTTTGTGGAAAACTTTGAATGACATTGTAGTTTAAGTATAAAATTTTTAAATGATGAAGATTAGAGAACACATCATCAGGTAAATCTCGCACACAATTCCATTCGAGAAACAAGGTTTCCAAAAGATTTAGTCCTAGGAAATCTTCCCTTTCGATAGTCTGAATAATGTTGCTTTTTAAATCCAATTTACGAATTTTTGTAGCGTTTCTTAACATCAGTGGAATTTTTTTTAAATAGTTACCTGTTAAATCAAGTTCTTCCAGTTGAGGAAATTTATCGTTTAAATTTCCAGTGATATTTCTCACGCAACTTTTTCTTAACCAAAAGACTTTCACGAACTTCATTGTAGGATATCGCTCAATATTGATCACCGTAGATTTCTTAAACTTTGCATTACTTGTACATGCTGGCTTAGCATTCCTGTTTCTCCAAAAATCTGATTCGAATGGTAAGTCACAATACCGCATAGCAGCTGAGCAAGTACTCAAGTCTAAAAATCCAACTTGGCTTCGCACTCGCAGAATACTAACATCTTTGAATGGATTAATATTCATCTCTTGCTTATTGATAAAGAATTGGCTGTCATTCCCAATCTTGAATATGTCGATAGATTGATCTTTTATATTCGTCAGCAATATGTAGTACTCGACACACTCGTGCAATTCATCCGTAGAAATACATTTGGTACCCAGCGAGGAAAATTGAAATTCCGTACAATTTAGCCAATCACCGGTGGTTTGAGACTGATTGATGGATAAAAATATTAAAAATGTAATAATTTTACTCGGATGCATTTTTAATGCTTTACAATTTACTGAATATCTGCTATAATTGAAATCAGTAAATTGTACTTAGTCACTCTGAATTAAAATCCACATTTATCTTCAGTATAATAAGATACTAAACATTTTGTTTTTGTTATTGAATTATGATAACAAAGATAAATTTTTTCCCGTTAAATGCTTTAACTATGCGGTTACCTTGGAAATTTAGACAGTTAGATTGCATTGCAATAGTGATTAGTCATCATGTGGGTTCGTCCGGATAAATTTAAGGACAATAGTTGTTTTCAATTTACAGAAGTGCATATTTATTCTCTGACGTTCGCTACAAAAATAAATCAGTAATTTCAAAGTGAGGCTTATTTTGATCTAGAAATGTATGAAAAATTAGATAAATGCAAACTAATAAGCTGTAGGTTGAAATTTACCTTCAAAAGGTGGGGCAGAGTTAATAACAGTTAAGAATGTCCAGTAAAATTGTTTTAAAACGCCTAGTTTGAAAATGTGATCTTTCAACATTCTTCTGCTGCACGATTTAGAAAGATTTTAATCGTAAGATATGACTACGACACGAGATCATGTCTCTTTTCTCACAAAGCATATTTTTATTTTTTACTCTGACAGATACAGTACAAGCAATACCAGTTAAATTTAACAATTATGCAAAGTAAATCACGAAAAAGGAACAAATTATACGCAAACTTCCCGCTGATTTTTTCTAGTTGGCATAGAACAGCGCAACTTTTTCCAAAAATACGGTTTCTTGAATTCGATGTAGGTTGTCAATTTTACAAACGAGCGGAATTCAGAGTCACATTTTACTAAATCCGGCAATTCGTCCGGTACAACCACGAGAACTCGTTTAACACTATCTTCGATAGCTCGTTGATAAGCAATGGTGAATTCCACACGACTCCACTCGCTTTGTAGAAAATTATCGGTCAACACAATTATCGTCCGTCGGCTATTTTCTACCGACTGCACAATTTGGTCCACGATCAACGCACCTCCCGGCCAATCGCGTTCGTGAAGACAGACTTTATAACGTGGGTGCTTATTTTCTAAACCAGCTACGAGAACTGTATTTACCCACTCACCATCTAAACTACTGTATGAAACAAATGCATCGTATTCTTTATCAGCGTCCAGAACTTCTTCAGATACCCAACACAAACATAAATTTCTTGTAATAAAAAAATATTTGATCTGAATTTTGCATTTCACAACAGCAATCATCGTTAAAAAAATAATCGCAGCGACCACTGCCACACTCACTAAGGATATTAACAAAACATCTTGAAACTCGGAATCTGTTTGACAAAAATCATCAAAATCTAAAAATTTGTATAACTTTCCCTCCCAATAACATTTCAATTCTTTGTGGTCAACTAATTGCACGATTTTATTGTTGAATAAGATATTCAACTTATTTTTCAAATCGCAATTGCACATCCATGGATTTCCTGACAACATAATTTCTCTGTAAACTTTTTTCACTTCAAAAAGATTAATTAACTCAGGTTCCAAACGCGTGAGTTTGTTATCTTGTAAGTTAAGCTAAGCTAAATTAATCGTTGGAGATAAGTTTTTAACTGACGATACTGAATTGTTCTTTAAATTTATGGAGACAATTCTATCCCAAAGTGAGTGATTTGAATTAGGGAGTGACGTAATTTGATTAATAGATAAATCTAGAATTAATTTGTATGTTGCATTTGGAAATTCACTCGGAAATTCGGTTAAGCCAATGTTGGTGCAATTGGTAACAGTAACCTTATCGTTGCAAATAAGATGACAAGTGCAATTTAATGGACAGTCACGCGTTATCTCGAGTAAAAATTCAGAAAATTTCAATTTTGATATCGTCTGGCTAGGAACAAAAAACAGATGTCGACATTTTGCCACACTAATCTCAAAACTCAAACCAGATTTTTCTTCATTAGGCTTAAGTATTTCCCTAAATTTATCATTTCTCTCAAACAACGCAACTTTCAACATCGAACAGTCACAATTAAGTGGGTTATTACTTAAAATAAACTTAGTATCGACTTTCCTTCTGTAAGAATTATTCTGAATCAACGGATAATCAAAATTAACATCAATACTGGATATATTATTCCATCTCAGATCAACAACTGCGTGGTCAGACAATCGCACTAAATCTTGCATATTCAGTTGACTTATAAAATTACTTCCTAACATTAGTCGACTAATACTGACAAAGAATTGGGGTTGAATATCGTATAAACAACTACGGTTACATACTAATTCATTAATTCCAACTATCCCATCGTTATATTTTAACATTTCCTTATCATCTACAATGATAAATTTCAGGCAATTTTTAGACAGTATTAATTTATTGGCAAGTGGAATGTTAGCGATAATTGGTTTCGATATCGAAGTAATTTTGTTATCACTTAGTTGAATAGAAATCGATGCGAAACTCCCCACTGTGATATTTGGTAATTTCTTGAAATTGTTCTTTGACAATTGTAACCATTTTAAATTCACGGTTGATTCAAGTAGATTAGCGGGTAAAGAATGCAGTTGATTACCGTTAAAACGAATTATTTCCAACTTGTTAGAGCCACTAAATAAATTTTTTGGGAGGTGAGAAATTTTGTTAAAATCCATAATTATACTGTTCAGTTTTGGAGTGTTTTGAAATAGATCACTTGGAATTACTTTGATTTTGTTATAACTTGCTGAAAATGAATACAAATTTGAATTATTTTTGAACAAGAATCGTGGAAGGTCTTCGATATAATTATAATCTAAATACAGCTTTTCTAAGTGATGAAGATTAGAAAACACGTCACGGGGTAAATATCTCAAACAATTCCCCTCCATTTTCAAGCTTGTCATTGAATTAAGTTCATGGTAATCTTCTCTCGTTACTTTTTCAATGAAGTTGTTGTTTAAATTCAAACTCTGAATTTGTGTAGCATTTCGTAACATCAAAGGAATTTCTCTCAAGTAGTTATCTGTTAAATCAAGACTCTCCAACTGAGGAAACTTATCATTTATATTTCCAGTGATATTTCTTAAGCAATTTGCTCGTAACCCCAAGCGTTTTACTGACTTTGTCGCAGAGAAACTGTCAATATTGATCTTCATTGATCTCTCAGGATAACCTCTGCATGGTCGTCTAACTTGTTTGTCAATCCATCTATCTCTGGAAACTGCCGATTCACAAATCGCTGTAATGGTACAAGAACTCGAGTGTAAAAATCCAAGTTTGCTCCACATAATATTAAAATCTTCAATTGGAGTAGCATTCTTGCCCAACGGACCAATAAGTTGTTGTTTTTCGTTCGAGTGGAAGAATAATTCAATAAATTGATCAGTTATATCCACCAACAGTATGTAATGATCGACGCATTTGGAAAGTTTGTCTAAAGTACCACATTCTGGTTCTCTCTTTAGAGTTAAAAATTTTGAACAATTTTTCCAGTGATCCGTCGTATGAGATTGAACGACGGGTAAGAAAATTAAAAATGCGATAGTCACCACTGAATGCATTTTTTACTGAAGATACTGCGCAGTACTTAGTCAATCCGCGTTACAATCCACAAGTGACTTTTATATATTGACATTCAATAAAAATAGTCAGGTATCTATAGTACAGGGTACAACATCCTGTTTTTGTTATCCAATTTAGATTGCAAAAGCGTTGAATTTTTTTAAAAATTTTAAGTACTGTAAATTACTCGGGGTTTCTGACATTTTAGACAGTAAATGGTCAGTTAGACCTACTTTAGATGATTTATTTACTGTAAATAAATTTATCTTTTCTGACTCAAATCAGTGCGCTATTCGAAGTAATCAGCAAAATTCGAGTTCATTGAACCATGAGCACAAAACTGGGCATCTTGTTTACTTCCAAGTGGTAGCCAAAATTTATAACACAGGTAAAATAAAATATTTACATTAGTGTTCTGATTCCACTGTGTGTTCCACCGAGTGGGAAGATTAGCGATCGCTGCGTTATCGTTTGAACAAAGTTGAAATAATTTAGGTCAAATATTGTCAAGAAGATATCGACACGTATCACAGTAACCTTGAATAGCTTTTCTATTTTAACTCGTCTGATTACTGAAAATGTACAAAAATAAGAATTTAAGAATGACGTCTAACACTCGAAACATGTCAAATTAATTGCACGACTGAATTAAATAGGGATAATAAAAAGCAACGTTGTTTGTTGATTCATTCAATTCGTAAATTAGATTTTGAATTGTCTGCAATTTTTAAGAGGTTGCTGTCGCACTGGTTTCATGACGCAAATAGCGCCTAGCATGTTGTTATATTAACGCAAAATTCTCCTTTTTAACCAACAAATCCACAGAATTCAATAGCTACAAGTGTGTTTCGAAAATGTCAGCTGCAGAATTGCTACTCTTACTAATTCTTGCTATTCACTTACTCGTCGTTCAGCCGCATAATCCACATACTTGGAAAAATTGTTCTCAAGTTTTGTGTCCTTGGAGCACGGGTAGTGAATGTTATTCGCTGAATGAAGATTTGAAATGCGATGGAACTCGTATTTTATTGAATAACGTGAGCGACCGTCTTCTGTACATGGATCTCGCAAACAACGAACGTCTTGTCGTCAGCCCGTTTTTCAGGAAAAATATTACGTTTCAAGATGCTGACATTTTATGGCGTAAAGTGAAATTTTTAAATGTGAGTTATTTATCTATTTCTAATTTCTGTGAATGGAAAGACTTGGATTTTCAACGAAATTGTGGAACAACAAGTGATTCGACATTAGTTTCGACGGATATTGGTCGATTTTCAGTGACAAATTCAGTGAAGACTTTGAGGCTAGTTGCAAATTGTTTACACCACATCACGGGAGATATCAACACAATATTTCCACAATTGGAGGAAATTGATTTCGAGAGTAATTATTTGTCAGACATTCCATTAATTTTAAGAAATGCTACCAAAATTCTTAGTTTGGTTTTATGTGAAAATTTAGTGGCTAGTGTATCGAAAGATGATTTTGAGGGTGTTAATTTATTATCAGACTTGAATCTGGATAACAACTGCATACAGCGTTTGCCCAGTGACGTGTTTTCTAGTTTACCTCATTTGGAAACATTGACGCTAAACAATAATTTTTTAGAAAATTTGCCAGAAAATTTATTCAGTCAAAACGCAAATTTGGTTAAATTTTCAGCCTCGTCGAATAAGCTTTATTACATGGATGATAATATGTTTCAACATACACCAAAGTTGAAAATGTTATATCTGAGCTACAACAAAATATCCAGCCTCCCAGAAAATTTTTTGAACGGCGCTAAAAAATTAGAAGAAATCTTACTTCAAGGCAATCAACTTTTTTATTTGCCTGAAAATATTTTCAAACCAACACCAAATTTAAAACAAGTGCAGTTGTACAAGAATAATTTCACACAATTACCAGTTGTCAAAATTGAGAATGTTTGGTCACTTTCAATTTACCTTAACCACAATAATATCAAATCTATCCATGGTCCAATTGCGTTTAGAATTCCTCTGGCAGAAAAATTGACATTGTCAAACAACTGCTTACAGTTTATTTCAGCAAGCGATGAAAATAAGGAAAAACCTCACAGTGAATTAATGGGGATACACGAATTTGTTTGTGAAAGATGTTGCATCGTTGACATACAATCAGAATTCTTTTTTCACGTTAAAAAGTTATTTTTAAGTGAGAATTATATAGACAAGTTAGATATGAGGGACTTGGAATGGATGTCTAATCTGGAAAGTGTTGATTTAAGTCATAACAACATATCACGTATAAACGTGAGTTTTGATTATCCCTTGGTTAAAAATAAATCCGATGAGAGGAATACTAATACCAAGATTATCTTAACTGGGAATCCACTGAACTGTGATTGTTCAATGTGGAAAGTTGCGTTATTTGAGAGAAATGATAAATTTGGGGAATTACTCAAACCAGAAGAATTTAAATCTGGTTTGAGTTTTGACATTAGTCAAGCAAATTGCCAAAATTCCCATCTAGCTACTAAACGAGTTGTTTCGAATTTGAAATATTCAGAATTTGTACTTGAGGTTTCAAATAACTGTCCAAAAAACTGCAAGTGCTTTTTGATTTGTAATGACGATACGACTCGCATAGATTGCAGCAATGCAGGTTTACACGAATTTCCAACTAGATTCCCAAATATCACTCACAAAATAAGGCTTAATGTGGTAAATAACCGCATTAACTCGCTCCCCAGTTCCCACGATCAAATTTGGGATAGAATAGTATCATTAAATTTAAAAAACAATTTAATATCATCCGTTAAAAATCTAACTCACGCAATGTTTTTGTCTCACCTCAACTTCCAAGATAACAAACTCACGTTTGTCGAACCAGAATTAATCGAAATTTTCGAAACGAGGGCAGAAAATCGAGAGGTTGAGTTATCAGGAAATCCGTGGAACTGTAACTGCGACCTGAAAAACAAATTAAATACTTTATTCAACAGTCAGATGGTTCACTTAGTTGATCGGAAAATGTTGAAATGTTATTGGAAAGGTCGATCTTACACATTTTTACAATTTGATACATTTTGTCGAGTTAAGTCATCAGAAAATATTTCACTTTTGGTAGCGTTTGGTTGTTTAACAGTGTTCGTTTTGTTGGTTAGTTTAACGAGTATCTTGGTTTTTAAGCATAAAATTAGGATAAAATATTTTTTATTTACCAGAAATTTGTGTTTGTGGTGGGTATCTGAAGAGGATTTAGATACTGATAAAACATTCGATGCGTTTATATCTTATAGTAGTCTGGATAGTGAGTGGGTAAACAGCGTTCTCGTGCCTGGTTTAGAAAATGAGTATCCACGGTATAAAATTTGCGTACACGAAAGAGATTGGCCGGGAGGTTCGTTGATCGC